>CBVK0100894845.1:0-40110 GCA_900067695.1 Picea abies
CCACCTACTCATCCATGCTCATAGCCTTGAACCTGGTCATGTTCGGGTTGGATTTTTTCTATACTACCTCCTCCTAGTCTTAAGTGCATTCTTTAAAAATCTCATCCTCAAACTTGATAAGGAAGGTTTTGAACTAGAGCATCGGGACTTGGCGAATATAATTTTTCATGTTCCTTATCCTATGTAATCATTACCAGAGTTACCAGAGAGACCTATGAACTCTCATAATTTTCATAGATGGATATTATATCAAATAGGGGGTTTGGTACACCTGTCACACCCAACATCCATGTAACCTCAGGTTGGACTGGAATGGTCCCTGGTGATCTGATCTGTGGTGATGGAACTCTAGGGTTTTCTAGACCGATGATTTCTTCCAGTTGTATTGAGTCTAAGCCACTTGGCTCTCCTCTTATTGTGATTGGGTTGTCTGATGGGATCCTCATCATCTCTATGAGTTCGGGATCATTCTCTAATTGTTCAATGACTCTCTGTGCTCCTTATAATAAAATAAATCCTCTCCTTTGTGCCTTTGTGGTCTTTGTTGCTTTGATTTCTTCTCTAACTCTGAAAGCCTCTTGAGTCAACTACTCTATTGTCTCCACCTACTCATCCATGCTCATAGCCTTGAACCTGGTCATGTTCGGGTTGGATTTTCTCTATACTACCTCCTCCTAGTCCTAAGCACATTCTTTAAAAATCTCATCCTCAAACTTGATAAGGAAGGTTTTGAATTAGAGCATCGGGACTTGAGGAATATAATTTCTCATGTTCCTTCTCCTATGTAATCATTACCAGAGTTACCAGAGAGACCTATGAACTCTCCTCATTTTCATAGATGGATATGATATCAAATAGGGGGTTTGGTACACCTGTTTCACCCAGCATCCATGAAACCTCAGGTTGGACTGGAATGGTCCCTGGTGATCTCATCTGTGGTGATCGAACTCTAGGGTTTTCCAGACCGATGATTTCTTCCAGTTGTATTGACTCTAAGCCACTTGGATCTCCTCTTATTGTGATTAGGTTGTCTGATGGGATCCTCATCATCTCTATGAGTTCGATATCATTCTCTAATTGGTCAATGACTCTCTATGCTCCTTCTAATAAAATAAATCCTCTCCTTTGTGCCTTTGTGGTCTTTGTTTCTTTGATTTCTTCTCTAACTCTCAGAGCCTCTTGAGTCAACTACTCTATTGTCTCCACCTACTCATCCATGCTCATAGCCTTGAACCTGGTCATGTTCGGGTTGAATTTTCTCTATACTACCTCCTCCTAGTCCTAAGTGCATTCTTTAAAAATCTCATCCTCAAACTTGATATGCATGTATGGCCAACAATATGATACTTGTGAAGCATGTAAGAGGACTAGGCCTTTAGGATCGTGCTTTGAAAACATCATGTCAGGAATTTGAGTTCAACTTGAATCACCCCTTCTTGTTTGGCTTGAGCAATTTTATTGACTAGATAAAACCCCACATGGAAGTCGTAGGGTATGAAAGCATGTTTCTTGTCCTTAACTAGTGTGGTGTTATATCCCTGCAGAATAGTATGATAACAGATTTCTCCCACAATGAATTGGTCTGGGACGTGAACATGGAGTAAATGCGGTGATCTGGTGGCCCTGAACACCCTGATCTAAGTTGTGTGATCGTCTAGATACCAATGGGCTACCTTCGATATATTTTGTTGTATTTTGTAGACATCCTTGGGCATTCATTTTTAAACAAAATGAAATTAACACAAGCGATGAATTCATCACAAATAAGGGCATAAGATTTTTTGTACTCGTTCTCCCATAATATGCTGAAGTAGACATAAACAAGAAGTTTTGCAATGCGCCAGCATAAATTCATACCGGCAAAGAAATTCCTTACACACATTACATCGAGTAGGTATAAGGCCATGATTAAAGATGGAGCTTCTCCTTCTTTTAGCGTTTAAGGCTGCAATACACTCATGCTCAATTGCTTGGAGATGATTTATCCCCAATTGAAACTACTCCTTGATATAGTCGTAGTGTAAGTTAAGGGCATCCATGCTTTTGAGAATTTGGAGTAGTCATTTTCTCCATATAGTGGGTAGATTAGAGCCATAAAGTAGATGTATGGTTCCCTCAGGTTCATTGTCCCATATCATCCATTGCTCCGATTTGTAAATTTATTTTCCTCCTTCCACCATGAGGCCATCAACTTGCTGGTGTCATGGAATTCATAGAACTTCACCACGAAGTATGTGTTTAGACACTCCTCTGGGTCCTTGAGCTTGTAATACTTTTGAACTTCTATAAGGAGAAAACCTCTGGCACACCCTCCATTCTCATCGTTGATCAGACATTTCTGCACGACTGTGTGATCAATCAACCAACTCAGGGTCTCAATGCATGTAAAAAATTGGAGTTCGGTAGACTACCATGTGCAAGCACGATCATCAAATGTTCAAGAAAACTTGGTCCTCTAGCACCCTTACATCTGAGTTGCTATGTGGGATAAACTTTGGGTAATCCTCCGATTTGATTCTATTGAATATATCTCCCCACTGTGGGAGCATTATTTTGGATCTAGTGGTTGCTTCAATATCGTCGAAGACTAAGGGTTGAATGAAATCTTTCTTCATCGAGGTTTTAATGGTTGTCTCAACCCTGGGAGAGTATTCCAACTGCCTCGCAGTACTAGGAGAAGAATCCTCACCAATTTCTGCCTCCTTTAGCTTAGGTGCCCTCAGCAAGAATCTAGTCATTGGATTTCTTTGAGGCATTTTCCATGCAGCTAGAACATAGTTAAAAACCATGTAAAAGATCAAATGCATATCTATAACAAATTACGACTATTGAATTGATAAAATTTAACACATGCCTATGTTTATTTTGTAACTTGGTTTTGATGGTCTGAGAATCAACGCAGTCTTGAGACACTCACTTTGCTTCTTCGGATGCTCTAGAAATGAACACTTTGTGTGCAGAATAGAAATGTTTGAAGCCATTTTTGTGATTTAAACAGAGATGAAATTACCTTGTCACATCGGGTATTTAATTCGGTATATGAGTGTGGTTCTAAAAACTCTTCCGCCAAATATTCATTACGATTAAAATTAAATACGATCGTAGGTCGACGACGTGGGCTATAACATGGCCTATTGGTGATTTCAAATTCATGTTGTTCAATCGGCACATGGGGTAACAATGTATGTGCGTAAAAACATTAACTGGCATATTAAATGAGAGAATTGGATCATATCTCGTGTTGAAAACATCCCATCGTTTCACTAATCTAGTTGGTGGATCGGGGGTTGCGGCTTTTATTTAAACATCATTCGTTGATATCTTCTGGCAAGAGCTTCAAAGATGATTCATCTTACCATACAGAGCTGACTCAGAGGTGTGACTAGGACACAGGGAACCTTAATATGACTCGAGACAAAACTAAATCGTACGAAACCCCTATGTGACAAAGATATGTGGCACTTGAGACCGACCTCTTCGTTTAATCATGTTATTCAGAAACAGGGAATTTTCCTTAGCTAATTGTTCTAAAAATAGTTTCTACCTGCCAACGCCGAAAAGTATCAAGGATCAGAGATCGACGATAAGATTCCCCAAGTGCTCACGAATTAAATCTCTTCTAAATTTTTCGATCCCAAAAGTGCATCGGGGATCGACGATCGAAGATGTGTCAATGCGGGAATTTTCAATGATTTAACTCTTCGATATTTCACTGACCCTGAACCAACTCATACATCATTGGCTATCGGGGGTTTATCATTCTCATGTCAACATTTATTACTCTCGCATTTCACCGACATCGATGGGAATCGGCTATCTCCTGATTCTGCGTGGTGATTTACTAACACAAACTTACTCTGCCTTTTACTGACGTCGATGGTGCATCAACGATCGAAGATTATTATTATGGTGCGACCATTTTATCTACTTGGACTTTGTCTATGTCGAACATAAGAACGCTTGACACAATGTTCGCTGCAGATTCTTAGTTAGAATGCCCATTTCTTTTAGACACAAGGTTTCATTTAACAAGTTCAAACAATATGATTTAATCGATAAGATTCATAAAAACAAAATAAATTATCTCTCCATAGTGAACTTAATTCAAACAGTAAAACAAAATAAAGCAAGTGGTACCCAAAAGTGACAGAATTTCATGAACATTTTAGGGTGTGTTGAGCGCTCAACAAATGACGATTCTCTGGGAAAAAGTAGAATCTATGCAGAAGTTGGTTGAGAAACTAACTAGATTTCCTTTTATCAGAGTCTTTCCTATCCTTGCATTTACAATTTTCCTGGTTTGTGAATCTAGGCCCACCCATGGATTTTTAACCTTTATTCCAACTTTGTTCCTCTTGATAGCGACCCATGCCACCTTTTGAAAAGATCTCGATAAATCATTCACTGGCACTAGGCCATTTTATTTATCATCATTCACTTGCTATGGTGTTGCTCCACTGCTAGTGAGCATCCATAGCCCCAATGGAGTCACCCCAACGTCACATACATTGTTCTACTTCCAGCGAGCATCCATGGCACTGACGGAGTTATCTGCATACCCTTTCCTACTTTGCACTCATTTAATATAATTGATTTATTTTGGCAGTGATGCCCTGAACGAGTGGGAGAGGAAGACGTATTTCATTTGCAAGATGAAATGGTTAAGGTGAAATTCTTCCTAGCTATGTATAGATGTACATGTGTTCCTTTCCAACTTGCCATCTTTCCCTTTAGGCTTTACCAGACCACCAGGTGGACACTTCATCACTCACTAAGGTCGTGTGTTCGCAAAGACTAGGTATAGAACTATTTGAAGAAAAAAATGCAATTCCCTGGCGTTTCTTGTGTTGCACGTAAGCATGAGTTAGGAGTTGAGTTTTCTACACCATATTGACTTAGATCAACCAATGGCTTGTGGAGAACAACCTTTTTACAAGAAAAAACCAGAAAAAAGAGAAAAAGGAATAAAAGGACTCTGCAATAGGTTTACCTTACACCTACACATTTATCCTAATCAGAAAATAACATGAAAAGACACACACACATAATTGTTTTTTTAAGAGAAATATCATTTTAGGGATTAACCATTCACTAGGAGGGCGTCAGGTTCCCCCCTCAGATTTTGCAACCAATAGGTGCATGCCCCAAGTTTCTCGGATACTGGTAAAGGTTCAAGCCATAGATTTTGAAACTTAGAATGTTTTCCCTTAGGTTCATTTGCTCTATCCCATTTCAGGACTAAGTCCCCTACCTCAAAAATCTTCTCTTTGGCCTTATGCTTGGCAAACCATCTTTTAACTATTTTTTGATGAGGGATGAATGTTTATTTTTCTTTCTCCCTTTCTTCTTCCAGCATGAGGAGGGTATCAATTCTCTATTGAATAGCCAATGAGGGTTGTCCTCTAGATCCCTGAGCAAGCTGAAGATATGGAAGATATAACCCATTTGGGAGAATGGATTCTTGTTTGTATACCAGGAAGTATGGGGAGTTACCTATAGATTCCTTGGGTGTTACTCTATCGAACCATAATGAATTATGAAGCGAACTATGCCAATTCCTCTGATTGTCTGCAACTGTTTTCTTCAATATCCTCACTAGGTTCTTATTGGTTGATTCTGCCACTCCATTCCCTTGTGGATAGTAGTTTGCATAGTATATGATTATGATTCCTTTGTCTAGAGAAAAATTTGTTAATAGAATGGAATAAAAGTAAGCGGAATTGTTAAAAACAAGAATGAAAGGCACACCAAAACTTGTGTTCAGTTGTTGTTCTATGAATTGAATTACCGACTTTTCATTAAGATGTGTCAGAGGGATGGCCTCTAACCATTTCGTAAAATAGTTTGTAATAGTCAGTATGTATTTATGTTGTTTTGAAGAACTCAGGGAATCTCCCCTATGACATCTAACCCCCATTTCTCAAATGGTCTGTATATGGTCATTGGTTGGAGTGGGAAAACTTCTCTCTTTTCCCTCCCCGCACTCATTTGACAAGTTTTACAGTTTCTAGCATATGTATGAGTGTCTCTAAACAGATTAGCTAGTAATAGTCAGCTCTCATTATTTTGTGAGAAGAAGTATTCCCTGAAAAGTGTCCACCTGCAAGAAAATCATGGAGCTCCTTCATAACCTTATCTGCATCTTCACATTTGATACATATCAAGAGTACCCCATCATAATTTACACAGAAAAGTATTGAATTCATGAGGCAATATTGTGCATATTTTAGTCTGAGATCTCTCCTTTCCTTAGGGTTAGGTTTTCTGGGCAAGTCCCATGATGCAGAAGGTAAATTATTTTTCCATACCAATACTCTTTCCTTGGGGGAACATATAAATCTTCAATACACCATAATGATAATTCATTCTCCCACCTAGGGTCTTCATTTATTTGGTCTTGATATTCTACGATGATTTTACACAACCCTTTTCCCCTAACCAGTTTGGAAGGTTTTATATCTAGGTCAAATTCTTGGACAACATCAATCCAGTTTCCTCTCCTCTCCCCCATCTCCTATTGAGTGAATAGAGATCGGACTATGGGATAAGGCATGATGACTTTGTTGTGATTTTTTAGGATGTAAGATCTGAAATGTTTTACCACTTTGTACACCGCAGAATCATGCTTGTCTATAGTAGGGTAATTTAATTCATCCCCTTGGAGATTAGTGCTCATGAATGATACTGGTGCCTCACTATTATCATCATCCTTATAGGTAAAAACTACAGCTAAGGATTGGTCGAAAGAGAAAGTATAGAGGAAAAAATCGTTACTAAAGTCAGGACTTCGCAACACTAGAGCTTGCAATATCGAAATCTTGATATTGTTGAAAGAAACTTTTCTCTCATCATCCCACTTAAAATCGACATCCTTGCAAATCATTTTTTGTAAGGGTTTGATCGTTTAAGTGAAATCGAGCATGAAATTCATCTCAAAATTAATTTTCCCAAAGAAGGATTGCATCGCCTTTTTGTTGTGGGGTAAGGGACGGTGATCTATTTCCTTTATTTGTTCTGGACCTATGCAAATTCCTTCTTGAGATATAATATGACCTAGTAATTTCCCTTCCTCAACACCAAATATAGTTTTCTTAGGGTTTAAATATATTCCATATTTCCTACACCTTTCGAAAATATGGGTTAGATATTGGATGTGGTCTTTTCTATTCTTTGAATACACAGTCACGTCATCCAAGTATACTACTACACACCTATTAATCAATTCACGGAATGCTACATCCATGGCCCTTTGGATGTTTGATCCTTCATTAATTAACCCAAAGGGCATGCGTTTATAAGAAAACGTTTCACACTTGGTTCGAAAGCTATTTTTCAATCGGTCTTCTGCTGAAACTAGAACATGGTTGTAACCTGAAAACCCATCTAGAAGGGAGAAAATCTTAGAACCGGACACGGTTTGAGAGAGTTTTTCCATCAATGGGACTGGGTAGTTATCCTTTTTTGATGGTCTGTTAAGATTTCTGAAACCTAGACATAGGTGAATTTCCCCATAATTTTTCCTAACAGGAACCAAATTTGCTACCCAGGCAGAGTGTCTAACCTGAAATATAATATTAGCATCTAGTAATTTATTTATCTCTTGATACATGAGGGGTTCCAAATATGCATGGTACTTCCCGAGCTTCTGTTGAAAGGGATTTACTACATATTTTAATAGGATTGTGTGTTGAATAATACCATTGTCATAAGTTTTCAATTCTCGGTAGGACCATGCAAAAAAATCTTGATATTCTCTAAAAAGTTTAAGATAGGCTTTCCTTTCTTCCTTGGACAATGTTTTTCCTAGATTTATATTCTTAGGGTTTTAGGGGGTTCCTAGATTTATAATCTTGTATATGGGACATGAAATCCCTATTTTTGTGTTTTTTGACCCTTTAAATATTTCCCTCAAGATGAAAAGGTTTTCCAAATTGGATACCCCTTTCGGTATCATGTGAAACCTTGGTTTGTTACTAGAGTGATATTTTTTGCCTCTTTGTTTGTGGGAATCGATTCTGCTAGTTTCTCTTGAAATAATTCATCATCAATAGCTAGGTCCTTAAAATTTTCTTGATTGGTTAGAAAGTATATGATCTGTTCATCTCCTTCAAAAACCTTCCAATTAGAAATATTGTTGGGTATTGATGTCTTATAGAGTAGTTGGACAATGAACCTGGAGGCTTCATAGTCTTCTAAAGGGGATAGCCTCGAGGATGCAGTGGCTAGGGAATAAATCAGAGTATTTTTTGTACTCGGAACTATTGTAATATTAATGGCCTTAAAATGTTCTATTAGCCTATGCACCTCATGTTGATAATTCCTCGGGTGGAGTGAGTTTCAATTTATAGTGTTCTTTACTTTCCTAACGATAATTTTAGAGTCACCAAAGACTTTTAGTTATTTAACGTTTAAGTCTATGGATTTATTTACTCCCTGCACCAAAGCTTCATACTCAACAATATTATTAGTGCATTCAAATTCTAGTCTGCAAGATAGGAAATTATGCTTCCCCTTTGGTTCAATGAGGGTGCATCCTACTTCTGACCCTTCTTGCGATTTACACCCATCGAAGTACAGATTCCACACTTGTGAGAGAAATTTATTATCTTATTCATGCCTAGTTACTTCCTCCTCTCCACATACCTTGTTTGTGGTTTCCAATAGAGGTTCTTGATTGGAGAGGATTTCTTCTGCCGCCACCATTAGATTCACTTGAAAATCCATTTCAGAGTTTTGAGTGAGAGGCATGTTAGATGAGAGAGAAGAAAATTTTCTGAAATCAGAATCACGAGAGTAGTTTCCTAGCACATGTAAATCTATTGATGAGGGTCCGTTGAATGCTTCAAAATCGTTGATAGTATGTTTGAAATACCTTTCCCTATCAATCATAATCATGTTGGCATGTCCCTTTAATGGAAACCAGAGGTGAGCCCAGTCCGTGATAAAGTATCCATTCAATTTTTTATTAAGTAGCAGTCCATAAGCTTCTAGTATATCTACTACAATGATGTAAATTACTTGAACAAATTTCAGGTGGGTAGCCATTCTGATCATGGCATCCTTGAGTTCCCCAATAACTTTTACCTGAGTTTTTTCTAGTTGTATAATGTTTTTATCACTTTTGAGAGGGAATACATTCAATTTATTACAGATAGATAATGGCATGAGATTGGAGGATGCCCTTGAGTTGACTAGACAATCATGGAGATTTTTGTTGAAGAATTCAAACGTTAAAAGGAAAGGTGGGACAAAAGTCTTTCCTTTTTTATCTATAGAGAAATCATTCACATTTGGTTTATTCTTTGGATCTGTGGGAACTGGGACCTCCCCTAGGTCAGTGCTTCTTATAGGGGCTTCTATCAACTTTAAGGCTTGTAACAAAAAATCCTTTTGTTGAGGAATTGTACACATGTCCATGACCGACACATTAGCCTTCAACTTTTTTAAGTCTTCTACTATGTTGTAGTCTAGCTTGGGTGGCTCCCATGTATGGATGTTTATAGGAATTATTTGAGAGACGAAAGGTGCTTTTGGGTGATCGGTTGTTTGTTTTCCTATTGAAAATTGGACAATTGTAAGGTCATTTGTGACCAGTTGATCCTTACTTCGTGTTTTCATAGCCAAAACCTTAGTGGGTGGTTATTGAATGTCAAATACATCATCGGAAGTCATTGGAAAGTCAGGATCCCATAAAAACATGGTTGTTTCTTTCAACGTCTCAACTTATTCCTGATCGACGATTTTTACCGTTGAGCCGCTTGATTGTTCGGTAAGGGAAACTTTGTCTAGGAACTGAGTTTCCATCAAATTCATAGCATGCACCCATTGGGGATAGTCTCTTTTAGAATGTTTCTCTTGATGATAAGTACAAAAAGAGTCGGAGGCTACATTACCCAGATCAATGTTTAAGTTGGCTCGGGGAGGTTCAATCGCTCTGAAAGGTGGGTTTTTCTTGAAAAAGGGTTTATAGGGCCTCTGACCTTGGTTTCCTTCCCCGACGCTTTTCTTCATGTCTGTGATTTCATTAGAGAGTTTCTTTATCATCTATTGTAGGTATTCTATGTCTCTACTTCCCTTTTCAGGACCTCGTTCCGTTTGTTTTCCTAGAGGTCTAGTCAACAACAATCCTCTCCTTGGTGGAGGATGAACTTCTTTCTTAACTAGTGATACATGGCCCTATTTGCATCCCTTCATTTGGAATTCAATCATTTTGGATTCCTCGAAATTCTTAGCTAGGCTACATTTGGAAACCCTTTTCAAAAACATAGAAATAGAAGCAAGGAGAGCATTAGCATATACCTCAATTTGCAGCTCCTAAGTAGGTTTATCTTCGAGTTGAAATTTGTTCAAGATATTGGTAAACCATTGTTTGAAGTCTTTAACCTTATATTTTGAACTCATGGTGGCGGTGAAGAGTTCATCCATCAAAGCTCCTATGTTGGTTTCTTATGCAATTTTTTCTAAGAAATTCTTTTGAAACTTTGTCCAACTAGTTATGGACCCTACGACCAAGTTAAAATACCAAGTCAAGGATGAATTCTCAAAGGTATATAGAAAATGTCTACATACTACATCCTCATGTTGTACGTTCATCAATCTTATCTCTAGTATGAACTTTTTAATATGGTCTTTAGGAAATCTGAAGGTTTCAGGGTCAAAATTAGGAAGTAGGATTTCTATATGTAAAGGGAGGTTATGTATCTATCCTGGAATTTCCAGTGTATCTCTGGCCAAGCATGGTTGGTTATTTGGGGGTGGATTTCCCCTCTCTTTGTTATTATCATTATTGTCCTCCATGTCATTTGATTCCAAAACAGAGTGATCTGAGTTAAACCATTCTTCGTCAGATTTGAAATCATCTGGTTTAGAGTAGTTAGTAGCTGGTGTTTCATGGATTTGGTTAAGGGGTTGTTCGATCTCACTGAGGGAAAAATATATCAAGTCTTCTACTATGTGAAAAAAAAACTAGTCGGGGGTATCGACCATTGGCCGACCTACTTTTTTTCTATGAGGAAGTAATGGGGCTAAGGGAAACGCTCCAATTTGTTGAGTGTAAGCTCTTGTTATTCTTCTAAATTGGTTCAAATCCTCATGAGGAAGATCATAAGGTATTTCTGGGAAAATGTTTTCTTCCTTGTGTTGGGGTCAGTTACTCATTTCAAGAGTACTCTTTGTATGAGGGATGTCTTGAGACTAACTAGCCATGCATGTGGGTTTTTTAAATATAAAGGCTATGCGAGATATTATATCAGCAATGTTGTTAGCCATTCATTCATCATCCCTCCTTCTAGCACCAATTCTGTTGAGGGTTCTGAGATCCCTTTGACTCAACATTGGGAACCAAACCCACCTTAGAGGCCCAGTTAGACTCTACAACGTTTAATGGTGGAATGGTTCTCCATATATTTTGATCTAGCTAATTTGTTGATGGATTTTACTTGGTAAATGACAAAATATCTTCCTATGAAAGTTCCTCCTTCAGCTTGAATGTTCTCTTTTTGTCTTTTCTTTTATTAGATGGGTCTGATAAAATTAGATGTGTGCTGGTATAAACCAAATAGTTGAAGTTATTCTTAACTACTGAATAAGGTTGAGCTTGGGATAACCCTTGTGCTCAATCATGCAGAAAAATATATTCACACCTATTACAAGCCTAGTACTAATACGTTAACTTGCTGGTATTTCATCATTCACTGAGATACAATTATCAGAAGACGAATGTGCATGTAATAAAATGATGGTAAGAAAAATAGTTTCCTTATCTCAAACATCAATCACACATTAACACAATGATTTGATTTCCATCATTAAGAACAAAAGAACTACAAAACATATTGAAACAAATAACTTATCAATAGATTCAGAAACTCTTACTCGTTACAGCATCAATTATTGAAATAAAGTTGGAAGTAATTCCTCCTTAATCCAATCACATAACGCCTTTGATGAAAAACAAAATTTTGTCTTTGGTCCCAAAAAGGACTTCTCAATTAAGTTGTTCATAAATAGTTCATTAAAATTCCAAAAAAGAGGGTCTTTCCCAAAACTATTGACCTTTGCTAAAAGGTCAATCCCCTAATTTATAAAGAATCACTAACTACAAATAGTTGTTTCAAGTTTAAGTTAAGTAAACAAAAATTTCCATGTGGTGCTTGATCCTTTTGTTCTCTGAGAGTCAACTCATGGTTCTATTGAAGTGGATGACTCTTCTCATACTCCAACCATTTGACGAAAATATGCTCACATGTGTTGGCATATGGGAACATGTTTTGGTCCATCGGGGTTGAAAGAATTTATTTTACTTCTACTACTCGTTCTCTCTATTTGACTATTTTGGGACTCACTCGTTGCAGAATTGCATGAGCCTTGATAGGATGCTCCATAAAGCATTGTATTTGACCTAGTACCATGCTCGCCACCTGTGTGATCTTTGTTGTCGATGTTGAGTCTTGTTCTGCATGTTGCTTAACTATGTCATGTAGGTTGACAAAGTCTTTGGTTGAGCTGAATTATGGGAGGCCAATGCCTTTCATCTACTGATTAATCTTTTCCCAGTCTTTTCACACTCAACCCACTTCTTTTATATCTCTCACTGAGGTTCTTGGGCCATCCTTATTGAGTATTCAATTTCTTTCCTTATCTAAGCAATGATGCCCTCCCTTAGCACTCGAATATCATTCTCTTTGGCGTATCACCCAATTTTCACTATGTTGATGTAATCAATTTTTTCCACTGCTTGGTATGCCTTTTCATACCACATTTCCACATCCTTGCAGGTTGCCAGTGCCATAAGGGTATCTTCCTGGAAATCAGTTATACCTGTAGTGAAAAGATGGTGTTCATATGTGAACTTTTCATAAGCATCCTAGAACTCATTCCTAGGGAACACCGTGTCCTGCGTTGAGTCCTGATAGTATTTCTCCAAATGGCACAAATGATCCAACTCCTTTAGCGTAGCAGAGAGCTCATTTGTATCTCTCCTTTCTCAATCCAATGTGGCATCTGCGATATCCATCCCTATGTCAATGAGCTCAAACATATTTTCATGTTATGTACTAAGAAACTTCGCCTCCAAGGTGATGAGAATTGAGCTATCCAATGTGATTCTTCTCTTCTTGGTGGTACTCTTCATGATCGCATTCCTTTTCCTGTCATAAGAGATTGCATGTATATCGTCGACTTCATCAATAGGCTCAGATATTTGTTTCTCTCCATAGGTTAGAGTGTTTCCCAGGCTCCCTGTTGCATGTATTTGTTCTAATATTGGTTCGTAGACTTCTTTAACATATGCTCTGATGGCTCAACCTTTATTTGTTGTTCATCGGTTGGTGGGGTATCGACCAAAATTGAAGAACTAGGGATAGGTTCAGTAATTAATTGGTAATCAATTGTCGAGGTGTCAATCTCTTACTATTGAACTTCCTCTTTTTAACCACCCCATCCTAGCTCATCCATCGAGTTTTCTTTTGGTGAATCCGATAAGTAGGGAAACTCAGTGTTTAATAAACTTTCACCCTCATGGTCCCTCTATGGAATTTTTTGAATTGGAGCATTGAGACTTGGGGAAAATGCTTTCTAAGGTTCCTTCTCCTTTGTAATCAGTACCAGAGTTACTAGAGAGACCTCCAAACTCTTCTCATGATCGTAGATGGTTATTAGATCAAACAGGGGGTTTGGTACACCTATTTCACCTGGGGTCCTTGAAACCTCAGGTTGGATTGGAATGGTCCCTGATGATCTGATATGTGGTGATGGAACTCTAGGGTTTTCGAGATCGGTGATTTGTTCCACTTGTATTGACTCTAAGCCACTTGGGTGTCCTCTGATTTTGATTGGGTTGTCTGAGGTGATCGTCATAATTTCTATCAATTCATGATCGTTCTCTAACTCGTCAATGACTCTTTTCACTCTTTCTAGTGAAAGTAATTCTCTCCTTTGTGTCTTTGTGATCTCTTCTTCTCTGATTTATTTTCTAACTCTGAGAGCCTCTTGAGCCCACTACTATATTGTATCCACTTGCTCATCCATGCTCATAGCCTTGAACTTGGTCATGTTTGGGTTGGATTTCATATGTACTACTTCCTCCCAGTCCTAAGCACATTCTGTAAAAATCTCATCCTCAAACTTGTCATACATGTATGGCCAAAAGCACAATTATCATACTTGTGAAGTGTGTTGGAGGACTAGGCATTTAGGATCGTGCTTACGAAACTGGCCTATTGGGAACTTGATTTCAAGCTTAATCAGCCCTTTGTGTTTGGATTGAGTAGTTTCCTTCACTAGATAAAATCCCACATGGAATTCGTAGGGTATCAAAGCTCATTTATTTATCCTTAACTAGTGTGGCATTATATCCCTACATGATAGTCTGATAATAGATTTCTCCCACAATGAGCCAGTTTGGGATGTGAGAAGGGAGTAAATGTGGTGCTCTAGTGGCCCCAAAAACCATGATATAAGTTTTCTGTTCATCTAGATACCAGTGACCTACCTTCGATATCATTTTCTTGGGTGCTGCAAGCAGCCTTGGGCATTCCTTTTTAAACAAAATGATATAAACTTGGGCGATAAATTCATCACAAATAAGGAAATAATATGTTTTGTACCTTCTCTCCCATAATATGCTGAAGTAGATATGAACAAGCAGTTCTACAACATGCCATATTAAATTCATACTGGCAAAGACATTTCTTGCACATATTACATCGAGTAGGTACGAGGCCATGTGGAAAGCAAGAGCTTCTCCTTCTTTCGGTGTTTGAGTCTGCAATACATTGGTGCTCAATTTCTTGGAGATGATTTCTCCCTAGTTGAAACTAATCCCCGAGATAGCCACAGTGTATGTTAGGGGCATCAATGCTTCTAATACCTTGGAGCAGTCCTTTTCTCCATTTAGTCAATAGATTAGAGCCATCAAGTATATGTATGGCTCCCTCAGGTTCATTGTCCCATACCAACCATTGCTCTGGTTTGTAAATTTCTTGTCCTCCTTCCACCATGAGTCCATCAACCGGCTGGTGTCATGGAATTCATAAAATTTTACCACAAAATCTGTGTTCAACTGCTCCTTTGGGTCCCTGAGCTTGTAATACTTCTAAACTTCTTTCAAGAGAAAAAAACTGACACACCCGCCAGTCTCATCATTGATTGGGAATTTATGCGCATCTATGTGATCAATCAAAAAACTCAGGGTATCGATGCATGGGAAAACTGGAGTTCGGTAGGATACCATGTGCAAGAACGACCACTAAATGTTTGTGAAAACTTGGTCATCTAGTGCCCTTACATCTGGGTCTCTTTGTGGGATAAACTCTGGGTAGTCCTCCCGGTTGATTCTATTGAATAGATGTCCCCACTATGGGAGAATAATTTTGGATCCAGTGGTTGCTTCTGTATCGTCGAAGACCAACGGTGGAATGAAATATTTCTTTGTCGATGTTTTAATGATCGACTCTTCCCCAAGAGCGTATTCCAACTACCTCGCAGTACTAGGAGAAGAACCCTCACCAATTTCTGCCTCCTTTAGCTTATGTGCCCTCAGTGAGCATCTGGTTGTTGGATTTCTTGGAGGCATTTTCACTACAGCTACAACATAGTTAAACATTGTGTAAAATATCAAATGAATATATATATAGCAAATTATGACTGCCAAATTGATAAAATTTAACACATACCTCTGTTGCTTGTTTAACCTAGTTTTGATGGTATGAGAATCAATGCAGTCTTGAGATGCTCTCTTTTCATCTTCAGATGCTCTGGAAATGGACACTTTGTGCGCATAATAGAAATGTTTGAAGTCGTTTTCATTATTTAAATAGATATGAAATTACTGTGTCACATCAATTATTCAATTAAGGATATGAGTGTGGTTCTACAAAATCTATCACCAGATCTTCATTACGTTTAAAATTAAATTCGATCATAGGTTGATGACACAGGCATGGGCTATAATGTGGCCTATCAGTGATTTCAAAGTCCTTGTGTTCAATCGACACACGGGGTAACAATGTATGTGGGGTGAAACATTAACTAGCCTATTAAATGATGGAATCTAATTGTATCTTGTGCTAAAAAATTCCCATCATTTCTCTAATCTTGTTGGTGGATCGGGGGTCGAGGATTTTATTTAAACATCGCTCATTGATATCTTTTGGAAAGAAATCTGACACCGATCCATATTTCCATACATAGTTGATGTGGAAAATATGACTCAGACGTGTGACTAGGACACATATAACCTTAAGATGACTCATGAAAAAACTAGATTGTACGAAACCCCTATGCGACAAAGACACACGGCACTTGAGACTGACGTCTTCGTTTAATCATGTTATTCGGAATCAGGGACTTTTCCTTAGCTAATCATTCTAAAAATAGTTCCTACCTTCCGACGCCAAAAAGTATCAAGGATCGGCGATCGACGATAAGCCTCCCTAAGTGCTCTTGGATTAACTCTCTCATAAATTTTTCGATCCCAAAAGTCCATTGGGGAACAACGATTGGACATGTGTCAATGCAAAAAATTTTAGTCATTTAAATGTTCAATATTTCCCTGACCCCGAACCAATTCATCCATCATCGACTATCGGGTGTTTATCATGGCTTGTGTCAACATTTAATACTCTCATATTTTACTGACGCCGATGGGAATCGGCCATCTCCTGAATCTATATGGCGATTTACTAATGCAAATGTACTCTTCCTTTTACCAACATCGATGGTGCATCGACAATTGGTGATTATTATTATGGTACGTCCATTTTATCTTCTTTGACTTTTCTGACGCCAAATAAAAGTGCGCTTGACACAATGTCAGTTGCATATTCTTAGCTAGAATGCCCAGTTCTTTTAGACACAAGGTTTCATTTAACAAGTTCAAACAAATCCGATTTCATCGATAAGATTCATGAAAACAAAATAAGCCATCCCTCCATAGTGAACTTAATTCATACACTAAAACAAAAGAAAACAAGTGGTACCCAAAACTGATGGAATTTCATGAATCTTTTAGGGTGTGTTCAGCACACAACAAGCCCATAGGGCATTATGGAGTGCATTATTCCAATTCCCTTGATTTTCAACAATTTTTTTTTAAATTCTTAGCAAGTTTTTATTAGTTGACTCTACTACCCCATTCCCTTGCGGATAATAGTTTCCAGAGTATCTTATTATGATCCCCTTGTCAAGAGATAATTCAGTAGAATGTATGGAAGAAAAGTAGGAAGCATTATAAAAAAATGAGGACGGAGGGTAGTCCAAACCTCATTACCAGTTGTTGTTCTAGAAATTGTATTACTACCTTTTCATTAATGTTCGTGAGAGGGATAGCTTTTGTCCATATTGTAAAATAGTATTTAGCAGTCAAGATATATTTATGTTGTTTCGAAGAATTGGGAGTAATTTATCCTATGACGTCTATTCCCCACTACTCGAATGTTTGGATATAGTCACTGGATGGAGTGGAATAGTTTCTCTATTTTCCCTATCGGCACTCACTTGACAAGTTTTACATTTCCTGGCATATGTGTGAACGTCCTTGAACAAAGTGGACCAATATTAACCAGCCCTTAGTATTTTATGAGTCGTGGTTTCTCCTACAAAATTCTCACCTGCTATTTCATCATGGATTTCTCTCATCACATTTTCTGCATCGTCCTATTCAAGACATCTAAGCAATAATACATCATAGTTTACATGGAAAATCACATAATTTATGAGGCGATATTGAGCGGATTTTAACCTCAGGGCTCTCCTTTCTCTAGGGTTTATATTTTCGGGACAAGTCTCATGATGCAAGAGATAAAACATGTTTCCATACAAGGATTCTCACCTGGGAAGTACGTATAGGTATTCAACGCACCATAATGATAGCTCATTTTCCCAATGGGGGTCTTCTGCATTAATCAGATCTTGGGCCTCAACAACTAGTTTACACGATCCTTGTCCTTTGACCTATTTGGGAGGTTTTATGTCTAGATCAAATTCTTGAATGACTTCCATCCAATTTCCCCTCCTTTCTCCCATTTATTGTTGGGTAAATAAATATCTGACTGTAGGGTGAGGGACTATGACTTTGGTGTGATTCTTCAAGATATAGGATATGGAATGCTTGATTGTTTTATATATTGCATAAGCCTATTTGTCTATAGCAGGGTAGTTTATTTCAGCTCCTTGAAGGTTGGTTCTCATAAAGGATACTGGTGCCTCATTGTTTTCATCATCCTTTTGGGTAACTATTGCAGCCAAGGATTGGTCAGAAGAAAAGGTATAAAGGAAAAACTCCTTGCTAAAGTTAGGACTTTGCAGCACTAGTGCTTGGGATACTCCAGTCTTGATGTTATTAAAATATTCTCTCCTTTCTTCATCCCATTTAAACTTTGCATATTTGAAAATCATTTTTTGTAAAGGTTTAACAGTTTCAGCGAAGTCAGGAGTAAACTTCCTAACAAAATTGATATTCCCAAAAAACGATTGCATGGACTTTTTATTGTGAGGCAAAGGTAGTTGAGCTATTTATTTTATCCACTTAGGTTCAATGATAATTCCTCCTTGATATATGATATGACTTAATAATTTTCCTTCCTTTACACTGAAGATGGTTTTCTTGGGGTTCAAAGATCTTCCATATTTCCTACACCTTTCAAAAATATGAGTCAAATGTTGAATGTGGTCTTCCTTGTTTTTTGAGTATATTGCTACTTCATATAAATAGACTACCACACACTTGTTAATAAATCCCCTAAAATATACGTCCATGGCCCTCTAGAAGGTTTCTCCTGCATTAATCAACCCGAAGGGCATGTGTTTATAATCAAAGGTTCCCCACTTGGTTCGGAAGGTAGTTTTTAATCGATTATCTTCTGAAACGAGGACCTAGTTATATCCCGAGAAACTGTCTAGGAGGGAAAAAAATTCAGAGCCGGATACTGTCTATAGGAGTTGTTCCATGGGTGGGGCTAGGTAGTTATGCTTTTTGATTCTCTGTTAAGGTTTCTGAAATCCACACACAGGTGGATCTCCCCATATTTTTTCCTGACAGGAACCAAATTGGCTACCCAGGAAGAGTGTCTAACCTGAAATATAATCTTGGCATCTAACAGTTTCTTTAGCGCTTGATGCATCAAAGGTTCCAGAGATGGGTGATACTTCCTAAGTTTTTGTTGGAAGGGTTTAACTCTATTTTAATGGGATTCTGTGTTGGATAATATGAGTCATAAATTTTTAATTCTCAGTAGGACCACACAAGGACATCTTGATATTCTTTAAAAAGTTTGAGATATGATTTCTTGTCTTGTTTGGACACTATTTTACCTAGATTTACATTCTTGGGATTTTTAGGGGTTCCTAGGTTTATAGCCTCATATATAGAACATGAGCTCCTTGTTTTTTCATTCTTTGACCCTCTAAATCTTTCCCTTAGGTCTAAAAGTTTCTCCAAATTGGCCACCCATTTTGGTATTGTGTGAAACTTTGGTTTATTATAAGAGTGATATGTTCCCTTCTTTTGTTTGTAGAGATTTGATTATGTGAGAAGTTCTTGGAATATTTCGTCATCAATGGCCAAATCCTTAAAATTCTCTTGGTTAGTTAGGAAATCTACAATTTGTTCATCCAAAGACTTTCCAGTTAGAAATGTTGTTAGGAACCAACTGTTTGTAGAGAAGTCCCATTGTGAGCCTAGACGCTTCATAATTTTATAAAGGAGATAATCTCGAGGCTGCGGTGGCTAAAGAATCAACAAGAGTATTTTTTGTCTTGGGAATAGAAGTAATGTTGAAGGCCTCAAAATTGTTTGTTAGTCAATATACCTCTTGCTGGTAATTTCTCAAGTGAGGTGAATTAAAATGGATAGGATTCTTCACCTTCCTAATTATAATTTTAGAGTCTCCAAAAACTTTCAATTTCTTAATGTTTAAGTCTATGGCTTTCTTCATTACCTGAACTAGGGCTTCATATTCAACAATGTTATTCGTACGTTCAAATTCTAATCTATAGGATAAGAAGTTATGCTTCCCCTATGGGTCAATGAGAATGCATCCTACACCCTACCCTTCTTTCGATTTAGACCCATCAAAGTACAACATCCAAACTTGTGAGGAAAAATTAGTAACTTCTTCATGTCTAGTTATTTTCTCACCTTCATCTTCCTTGTCTACTGCTCCCGAAAAAGGATCCTGAAAAACGATTATTTCTTCTGCAGATGCTAGTAGATTTACTTGAAAGGTCATTTCATATTTTTGAGTGAGAGGTACATCAGATGAGAAAGGGGAGAAATTTCCAAAATTAGAATCGTAGGAGTAGATTTCCTAACACATGGAAATCTATCAACGAGGGTTTGTTGAGAGTTTCTAAATCAATAACAATGTCTTTGAGATATATTTGTCTATCGATCCTAATCTTGCTTATATATCATTTTAATGGAAATCAGAGGTGATCCTAGTCCGTACTAAAGTATCCATTTAATTTTTCAGATCAATCTTAACTAAGTAACAGTCCATAGGCCTTTAGGATGTCTACTAGGATTATGTCAATTACTTGAACAAATTTTGGGTGTGTAACCATTCTGATCATGATAGATTTAAGTTCCCCAATAACCTTCACCTGGGTCCTATCTAGATGTATAATGTGTTTATCACTTTTGAGCGGGGTTATGTTCAATTTCTTGTAGATTGATAATGGCATGACGTTGAAGGATGCCCTTGAATCGACTAGGAAATTATGTAGGTTTCTGTTAAACACTTCAAACATTAAAAGGAAAGGAGGAACAAAAGGCTTTACTCTTTTGTATAAAGAGAAATAATTCACACTTGGTTTATTTTTTAAATCCGTGGGGGATGGGACCTCACCTAGGTCATTGCTTTTCATAGGGGCTTCGATTGAAATGAAGGACTGTAACAAAAATTTTTTTTATTTAGGGATCCTACACATGTCCATGATAGACACATTATCCTTCATTGTCTTCAATTCCTCCACTACATTACAGTCTATCTTAGGAGATTCCTATGTGTGTATGTTGGTTGGATTCTTTTGAGAAGAAAAAAGTGGTTTTGAGCGATTGACTGCTTCATTCCTTCTAGATGAATGAGTAGTTGTAGGATTAGTTTGGACCAATTTACTTCTACCTTGCATCTGCACAACTAGGATTTCAGCGGGAGGTTCTTTCACTTCAACGACATCATTGAAAGGAATCAGGTGGTTGGAATCCCATAACAACATGGTTGTCTCTTTCTGTGGCTCATGATTTTCCTGATCAATGGAGTTTATTTTCGATCCAATGGGTTGTTTGGTTAGGGAGAATTCATCTAGGAATTGGTTAGCCATTAAATTCATAGCATGCACCCATTTAGGTCAGTCCCTTTCTGAATGATTCTCTTGGTGGTATGTGAAGAAAGAGTAAGATGCTACATTTTTTAAGTCAACCATGATTAGGTTAGTTGGGGGAGGTTCTAGATCTCCTCCTTCTTTATCACGACCTAGTTTTGTTTTTTTTACTAGGGGTCTTGTAAAAATAATTCCTCTCTTAGGCAGAGGTTGGGTTTTTTTGTTCATTAGTGATATCTAACCTTCTTTGCATCCTTTCATTTGGAATTCAATCATTTTATCTTTCTCAAAATTTCAGCCAGGGTATGTTTGCCAGCCCTTTTTACAAACATGGAGATGGAAGAAAGGAGAGTGTTAGTGTGTACCTCAATCTGCAAATCCTGGGTAGGTTTAGCTTTGGGTTGAAATCTTCTCAGGATAGTGGTAAACCATTGGTTGAAAATTTTAACCTTCTCTTTTGGACTCATGGTGGTAGCAAAAATTTCAGTCATTAAAGATCTTGTGGTGGTTTCTTTTGAAAATTTGTCTAAGAAACATTTTTGAAACTTCATCCAACTAGCAAGTTAAAATACCAAGTCAAGGCTAAATTCTCAAAGGTATAGGGAGAAATCCTACACACTACATCCTCATGTTGTACGTTCATTAATATTATAGCTAATATGAACTTCTTGATATGGTCCTCAGGAAATCCAAAGGTTTCGGATTCAAATTTGGGGAGTAATGTTTTTGGATGTCGGGGTAGGTTATGCACCCATCTTTGGATTGCCAGAGCATCTCTGGCCAACCATGGTTTATTATCTTGAGGTTGAGTTCCCCTTTCTTCATTATTCTTGTCATTATGCTCCATTTCTTTTGATTCAGAAGATGAGTGATCTGAGTTAGACCCTTCCTTGTCAGATTCAAAATCATTAAGTTCAGAGTAGTTACTGGCTAGTGTTTCGGGAATCATATTAAGGGGTTGTTCAATCTCGATAATGGAAAAATATATCAGGTGTTCGACTGTGTGAACAAAAACCTGGTCAGTGGTGTCAACAACTAGTCTTCTTACTTGTTTTTTACGAGGAAGTAAAGGACATAAAGGTAACACTCCAATTTGTTAGGCATAAGCTCTTGTGATTCTTCTGAACTAGTTAAACTCCTCGCGGGGGAGAGCGTAAGGTATTTCAGGGAATAAGTGTTCTACTTGCTCACGCTCAAGTGAGTTACTCGTTTGTGGAGTAGTCTATGTATGTGGTTTGTCTTGAGAATGACTAGACATGTATGTGGGTTGTTTTGAATCTACAGGCTATATGGGATATATTATCGAAAATATTATTAGCCATTCATTCATTTAGGTCCCTCCTTCTATCACCAATTCTATTGAGGGATCATAAATACTTTAACTCAACAGTAGGAACCAAACTCTCTTAAATGTTTGATGAGTGAAATGGTTCTCCAGATATTTGATCTGGTCGATTTATCAACGGGATTTACAAGTGACTGACAGGTGTATATTTCTATGAAAAGTTTCTCCTTCAGGTTAAGCGATTCTCTTTTTGTATTTTTATACTCTTAAATAATCTAAGATAAGGATGATGGCATAAGACAATTGATAAAGGGAAATTACTAAATACTAAAGAATTTTGGGCTTAGGATAACCCTTAGACCTCAGTGTGTAGACAACGGTAATCAGACCTATTACAAGTTTAGCAATAATACTTTTACTTGTGGACATTCATGATTGACTGAGATAACAATTGTAGAAAGAAAAAAAAATACGTAACAAAGATGAGTGTAAGAAAATTAGTTCTCTTAGCTCTATTATCAATCACATATAAACAGATCGATTTATTTTCATCATCTACAACAAAAGAATTGTTATAGTATTGAAAGATAACTTAACAATAAATACAACAACTCTTACTCAATAAAACAACACTATCAAACTCAAAGACGGAAATAATCTCTCCTCGATCCAATCAGATTTATGCTTTAGATGAAAAAAAAATGTCTCTAGTTCTAAACAAAACTTCTTAATTAAAAGTCACATGGAAATAATTCTTTTACAATTCTCAAAAATAAAGTCTTTCCCCAAAAACATTGACCATTTGCACGAGGTCGATCTCCCTATTTATAAAGAATCACTAAGCTAAAAATAACTTCTAAAAGTTGTGTTAAGTAAAAAAAAAATCACTTGTGGCAGAATTTATCTCCTTGTTCTCTTGAGATCATCCAATTTTTTACTGCAGTGGAATGCTCTTTTGGTAGGCGTGTAGACGACTAGTTCCACTTTAGTGGAAAAATCAAGTCGTCTAACAGTTTCGGGTGAAGATCCTTCACCGAACTCTGCTTCTTTAAGTTTTGGTGCTCTCGGTGAGCACCTGGTCATTGGATTCCTTGGAGGCATTTTTCCGGCAAAAAGAAAAGAATGAGATACTAACTTGCAGAAATAATACTAGAATATAGAAAATTGAGACCGTTGAAATGATACAGACAATTTATAACTCCTCTTTGCACAAGCTTAACCTGGTTTATAATTCTCAAAATTGATTGTGAGCTCTTGAAAAACTCTCTCTCTCCTTTGACTTCTCCTAGAATGAAAGACTAGTGTACAGAATGTTGCGTTTGAATTTTTATTTACAATTTAAACATAGAGCATACTTACCTTGTCACGTTAGTTCTTGAATTCAAAGTGTAAATGTGGTCTGCACAATCCATCGCCAAGATATGAATCATGCTCAGGATTAAATGAAATCCTAGGTTGGCGATGTAGGAGTATGGCACAGCGTAGTTCATCGGCATTTTCAAAATCCTATTATTTGGTCGATGAGTGGAATAGTAACATGTGTTGATCAAAGCATTAATTGGCCTATTAAATATCAAAAATCTGATCTTATTTTTTGTCAAAGGTGTCACATCATAATGTTGATGTCCTATCATTTTGCTTTTTTAAACAAGTGGATCGGCATCAACATTTTTCTTAGACAAAGTTCATTAATACCTTTGTTAGTGAAAGCTTCGATGATGACCCGTACTGTCATACAGTGCTGAAGTGGAAATGTTGACCTAGAAGGGCAACCATGACACGTAGCATTTGATTTTGGCTCCTCCGTTAAAAAGTTTCTTCGACATCCGGGATTTTCTTTAAACATGGGCCTAGGAACCTCAGCCAATCCTGCTGATGTCAATGACATGTCGAGGATCCATGATATGCAAGTCTCTATGGTCATTATTTTGTGATTTCATCCCTAGAATTTTGTCGATGCCAAAAATGTATTATCGATCAATGATTGGTGATGTGTTGAAGTAAATATTTATGCAATTTAAGGTTTTCTCTAGATATCACCCACCCCGAGCAATGTATCAGTGATCGATGATTAGAGGTTTGTTAGGTGTGTTGATGTTGGCATTTTCCTTTTCGTACTTTCCCAATGTCGATGGTGTATCGACGAGATTTTGACAACTTCTTCGCAAGATATAATTAGTGATTGGTGCACCTTCTCTTCCATTCTCCTGATGTCGATGATACATAGGAGATTGACGATCGAAGCTTATCATTGTCGTGTGGTCGATTTTACTGTGTAGATCACGTCGATGTCGATAATAGGTGCATGTCTAAAAAGTTTAGTTGTGTATACTTAGTTAAAAATTCCAAGTCTACTTTAGAAGAGAAGTCAATCTATTCAACAAATACAAACCAATCCAAATGTGATTGATGATAAAACATAGCAACATAAAAATTATCGATCCCTACACAAATGACTCAATTCAAGGCACCATGCACCCATGTCTTCATTTTCAAGTCATATTGTTGCTAATTGATTGTCATAACTTTGTGAAGAGCTACCTCGTTCGAAGGTTGCAATCTCGTCCAACAACCTAGCTCAACTTAGTTGTTGTTCTCGATGATGCACTACACAAAGACAATATGATGGAAAAATTCCCAACCAACTGCCTATTGTGAAGCTTCTGTAGGTCACCATAGGTCATCCAATGCACCCAAGTGTTGCACCTCATTGGAACCCATAATTTCTCCCCTTCACAATCACTTCTGCGATTAACCTTTGTGTTTCACTTTTGTAACTAATCCTACATTTATCTTCCTTTCCTAAGTTCTTGGTTCAGCCAATGAACTCTACATATGGTCTCTCAAAGGTGTGCACAACAGGTCCGACACTAACTTTCGTTACACATGAAGAAACCAAGTCAACCTCTGTGATCACGTTTGTGACAAGTTCTACGATGAACTCTGCAATGAGTTCGACTATCACCCACCCTATCCAAGTGCTTCATTTTTCCACAAACTCTACTCTTTCTCTATACAAGGTGTGCGCCTAACTCAACCGTCCCATTTCATCGTCAAGTGAAGCTCTATCGTAAGTTTGATGAAAATTATGTGATGAACAAGTTCATTGAACTGAATCATTCACCAAGTCTGTGAACATTCCCACTCAAATTTCTTTGCAACAAACAACCTTCTCAACAAGTGTGCCCCATCACAATTTTTCTAACTGCAATAGTGGTTAAGAGCACCAAACTGATTTGATACCATCTATCGTTAAGAGAGTGGTGAAGATCTCCCCAACCCTTTTCCAAAATCTATAATGAATCATCTTTGATACCATTTTTCACATCCCCATTGTTCCTTAAAATTGTACACCTCTTGCATGGCACGTGAAACCGTGACATTTTTCACTTGGTTGGTTGGAAATACCAATGATACTTTGTTCGGACTATGCCTCTTCACCTAGACCATACCAATACTTTGTTCTAGGCTATCTGTGAGTCACACTCCTACTCTAGTTCAACTCTTTTATACTTAGACATTCATTAAGAACTTTAACACTTAGTCATTTTAAGGCATAGATCCAAGAAATTGAGAAGCCTGGAGAATAATAGTGAAAAAAATAAGAGAAACATAGATATAGTGTGCGCGACACAAAACTAACACCTGGCTAATTCTTTGTTATTGAAGAAAAATTACAACATGAGCACTAATGGCTCAATTTACAACTTCGACAGAGTCAAAGGACTTGCCTCATCTCAGTAGGACACACATGAACATATCCTTCATGACAAGACCCTTTTTCACAACCATATATGCAACCACTTGTGCTGCACCTCATACGTTCCATTGCCCACATACATGTTATCTCTTCATTTCCACATACTTTGTTTCTTCATTTCCACAAACTTCACAAATTTCATTTTTTCCTCACACATGCCTCCACAAACTTTCTTTTCTATACTTAGCCAAAATCTTCCCAAGAGAAATTCTCCCATCTCTATCCATCGAACCCTCCTCCTCAAGGAAACACAAGTCCTTCGAGAGTGGAGTGACTTGGCTCCTTAAGAGAGTTCCTCTTGTTCGTATATCTCAGTATCACATATCTCTCCTTTTTTCTAAGTTCAGTCAAATTTTTTCTTCCCCGGTTGTGCATCTTTTTTCTCTTATAGAATATCCAATGGTCACCATCGTGAACCATCATTTCCTTTGGGGATGTAATGCCCCTTTATGAACCTATGTCCAAATGAATAGGTGTGCCTCTTTGTGAACCCAGTTGCCCAAACAAACCCTTGTGACTGATGCACTGCATCAGTCAAGCCAACTTGTCCTCTTAGGTGTGTGTGCCCCTTTGGTGAGTCAAGTTGGCTCTCCTAAGTGCACCCCCATGCCTTAGTGAATTTTCCTTCATTGATGGAGTGCCCAAGTCAGTCGTATAACTTGTGTCACAAGGAAACTTGGGTGGAGTCATCCCTTGACATGTCATGTGCCAAAGGAACCCCAACTCCCCACAATATGAAGATGTCTATCTTTTCATTCACACTCAACATCCTAGCTGCCTAATTAGAACTCTAGTGGAAGTGTATCTATCAAATTATAGGCATTTTGATAACATATGCATCTACCTTTGAATATGATATAGCATTAGATTATTTGTAAATTCAACTGCTACATAGAAAAAACATAAGCAGTTTGTAAACATCACTTGTTTTAAGTGAGGATTGTTTTTAGCTTATTAAACAAACAAAGTAGCACAACATAACCCACCTTTATTTTAATCTAAGTAGTATAATTCACCTTTATTGTAATGTAAGTAGTACAATCATCCTAAAATTCAAAAAAATCATATGATCAAAATTCTGATAAAGATGATCTGGTTATCGTTTGTGTAAATTATTTTTTCACTAAGGAAGTTCATGATAAATAAGGTACTATCATTATCTCCAATGTCTTCCAGAAGTCTTTACTTTAAACAACATACACCCTGCGAAAAGTATGTTTTCAGTAAGCCGAATGGTTATCATGATATAAAAGACCAATGCAAACGATGTAGTTTAGTGTAAATATACAATTGCAACAAGTAACTAAGAAGGGAAACCATAATCATGTGCATGAGATGATTTTAGTTTTTTAATTGATAAACCCAAGAATAATAAATAGGTTTTCGAAGAATCTGATAGATCATTTTCAACAAGAAGACAAAAAGTAAACTGCAGCTAGCATTTCATGTTGATGTATAAGTTTAGTTAGGATAGGCAGGCCATGTCATCCTTTTTTGGTTGTTTATGGATAATCATCATGTGCTTCTTTGACTTATCCCATCCATCTACTTGTCTCATTAATTCATGAGAGAGTTATCCATCTACCTTCATCAATGTTGTCTCCTCTCAGCTTATTATAAATAGAGGATCTCTTCAATGTAATCATAAAGCAGATCTAATAGATCATTCTCTCCTTTGTAGAAGGTTATTGGTCTTTGCAGTTATCTTGTTGTACCTATGATATTGTATTTTCTCAATATATTCATGGTATCAGAGGGAAACTGCAAATCCCTTCTCATACTTTGCTGAGAGATGCAAGTTGTCCTTGATCACTGTTGTAAGGAGTCAACTTTTTCAGTATGGGCAAGGAGTCGATACCCATGGCAAGCTCTGATTTTTCCTCTACGTGAGCTGGGAGAGCTTGTTTTTTTCTCACTGTGAGTTAGGCGAGCTCTATTTACCTCTCTTGAGCTAGGTGAGCTCGATTTTTTCCTCTCTATGGGATAGGCGAGCTCGTTTTTTTCTTCTCTATGGGCTAGGCAAGATCGATTTACCTCTCTTTGAGCTGGGCAAGCTCGATTTTTTCCTCTCTGTGGGATACGCGAACTTAATTTTCCTCTCAGTGAGATGGACGAGCTCGGATCTGAAAAGATTCGGTGGCCATGTTCAATGAAGTACCCTGAATGTTTGTGAATTCATGGCTTCATTTGTGAAAGCCGTCATTTTCTCTCCCTGGTAGCAATTTTCCTCCAGCGTCGTTTCCTGTGGGAAATATCACCACATGATTTGAATAGGATGCAAGTGTAGGTTCTTGCGGATGTGTGGATTCTTCAGTTCGCTTCTCTGAAGTAATGGAGGGTATTTGTAATGACCCACAGGCCACCACTGTGGCTCTGGCTTTGATCATTAAATACCTATCTTTGTTGCCCACGATGTTCGCTACTACTTCGAAGTCAAACAAAGCGCCTAGATTGTCTAGCTCATCAAGCTAGACTCTATGCTCAATCGCCTCAATAAATTGGAAGGAAATCTCAAAATATGGGGATCGGCCCTCCTCGGATCATCACTGGACTTCAATATCCAGGGTTTATTCTAATTCAATTTTCTTTGCAATTTTTTTTTTTTTGCATTTAAAAATCTAGTCTAAATCCTTTCGCTACAGATCCAGTACTCTATTCAGTCCTTGTTTGTCAGCAGAAAAGATATCGATATTCTGCCTTGTTTAGGCCTTCTTTGTGCCTACCGATAGTTGTTCCAAACCTGACAACATTTAAATATCATTGCCTCTATCCAAATATTTTTAATCTATAAATATTTTTAGATCTCTTTATTTAAAGCCTAGGTTTCCATTCTCTTTTGAGATAATACACCTAGATCTGGTGTTTTATTGTACTATTTATTGTAAATGGCGGAGTTAAGGATTATTGAGCTCCTAACTCCCCATAATTATCATACATGGAAACTTAATATGCAACAGTAGTTGCAATCAAAAGGGCTCTGGCAGATGTTGGTCGAGGCTCAACCTGTGTTCACTAAGGAAATCGAGAGGTTCGCCTATCAAAATAAACTTGATGAGGCCATGGGCCTCATCAGTTTACATGTGTCGGATATCTTGTTGTTCTATATAGTTGATTGTAAAACTCTGAAAGCAAGTTGGGACAAGTTGGATTCCTTATTTGGAAAAATCAATGAATTTCGAGCCCTGCAATTGGAAGAGGATCTATTATCACTAGTACCAGATGAGCATGCATCCGTTGAAGACTATCTCACCAAATTTAAGGCACTAGTGGCTCAGCTAAAAGGGTGTGGAAAAACTAAATCAGATAAAGAGTGCATCTTCTTGACTTTATCCAAGCTAAAAGGTCCTTATTGGGTATTTTCTTCTGCATTTTATTCTACTATGGATGCACTAGGAAGTGAGTTTAAAATGCCTTCCTTTGAGATTTTCTATGAGCGTCTTACTAGAGAACAATCTAAGCTTACTCAATTAGATGCTCTTTATGGCTCTAACAATAAGGCTCTTGTGGCTCAAAACACCAAAAATAAGCACAAGACTCGGTATAAGCAGAAGAAAGATTTTGCTTCAACTAGTGAGTTTACCTCCAAGTCTCAGTAGAAAACAAAACCATTTCCTCCATCTTCCAAGTTTGGTGAGTCTTCCTCCACGACAAAGAAGAAGAAGTCAAATGACACCTATAGCTTTTGTGGTGTACTTGGGCATGTAGAATCTAAGTTTTGGTTGAAACTTGAAGCTTTGAATGAAGCCATGAAGCAGCATAAGATTTTAGTACCAAAACCTTCTTCTACTAGTAAAGGACATGCTTTATCAGCTCAAGCTTTGTATGCATCTTCAAATAGCTAGATACTTGATTTTGGTGCTTCACACCACATGACTCATTCTCATGAATTGTTGGCTTCTACATCTGAATGTATCATTTTGCAGATTGTAGTTGGATACTCTACACAGCGGGATGTTCTTGGATATGGCACAGTGCCATTAGATAAAGGGTGCATTAATGATGTTCTTCTTGTTCCTCACATCTTTGCAAATCTTCTCTCTATATATCATATATGTCATTCTGGTAATGGGAAAACAGTAGAGTTTTCTCCTAATGATGTAATCATCTGAGAACTACAAAATCTAGACATTGTTGTTGCATCTGGAAAAGTAGATCATAGTTCTCGTCTGTACAAGTTTGCTTCTTTTGAGTCTCTCTTAGGTTCCTCTTTCATTTCACATGTTGATGCTTTGAGTAAGCTTTGGCATGAAAGATTTGGACATCTCAACTACAGATATTTGCAGCAGTTAAGTACCCAAAAATTGGTGCTTGGTCTTCCTAAAGTTTCTTGAACTGATGGAGTTTGTCCAGGTTGTGTCCTTGGGAAACAACATCAAGATACTTTTCCTAAAGGAAAAGCATGGTGTGCTACAACACCTCTTGAGTTGGTACATAGCGATCTCATGTCATTTCCAACTCGCTCATTTTCAGGGGCTAAGTATGCACTCACCTTCATTGATGACTTCTCACATCGCTCTTGGGTGTACTTTCTTAAGTACAAGAGTGAGGTCCTTGCTAATTTTAAGAACTTCAAGGATTTTGTTGAGAAGCAGTCATCTCTTTCTATCAAGAAACTATGCACAGATAATGGGGGGGAGTTTGTCAACCAGGGATTCACAGATTTTTGTAGAGAACATGGCATTCAACATCAGCTCACTGTTCCCTACAACCCTCAACAAAATGGTGTTGCTGAAAGAAAGAACAGAACACTAAAAGAAATGGCAAATTGTATGATTCAGTCCAAGAACATGGCACCCTCCTTTTGGGTTGAAGCAATAAATTGTGCAAACTACATTAAAAATAGGATGCCTCATCAGGTAGTACTGTATAAGACTCCAGAGGAAGCTTGGAGCCATGTTAAGCCTGAAGTCTCTGCTTTTAGAGTATTTGGCAGTCCAGCATGAGTCTCAATACCAGTTGAAAAATGCAAAGCTATGGAGAAGAAAATCCAACCATTAATATTCATTGGTTATTCTGAGGACATAAAAGCATATAGGTTATTTGAACCTATTACTAAAGAAGTCTTTTTTCGAAGAGCTGTCCATTTTTATGAAGGATTCAACCCCACATCAAATCCTTCTCCATATTCAGATTGTCTTGTATACAATTGTGTTGAATTTGTTTTAGAAAATGATGATGAACCTTTTGAAGTTCAACATCAACCAGAAGAAAATCTACCACCTGCAGCAATGGAGCATGAGCATCATGAACAAATTGATTTGAACATGAACAAAATGATTTTGAACATGACCAACTTGATCAAGAACTGCATCTCAAGAGGAGCCTTCGTGAGAGAAAGAGGCCTGACAAGTATGGCTATGAACCAACTAATTTCGGCTATTTAGCCTCAGCCTCTTCCCCTATTCAATCACAAACAATAGGTGTCTCCTTCTTGAGTCATACTATCTCAAATGATCCACAACAATTTTTTGATGATGTTGGCATACCTGAGTGGGATGCTTCCATGAAAGAGGAGTATTCTTCATTGATGAAGAATCACACATGGGATCTTGTATCTCTTCCAAAGGGATGAAAGCTAGTTCGTTGTAAATGGATCTATAAAACCAAGTATGCAACAAATGGATCTGTTGACAAGCATAAGGCATGTCTTGTGGCCAAGGGATTTTCACAAGTTGAAGGGATTGATTACTTTGAGACCTTTTCCCCTGTTGCCAAGATGAATTCTATACACCTTGTTCTTTCTCTGGCTACTTCGCAAGGATGGTCAGTCTACCAGATGGATGTAAAGAGCGCTTTTCTACATGGTGACTTAGCTGAGGAAATCTACATGGATCAGCCCCTTGGTTTTGTGCAGGATTCTTCTCTTGTTTGTAGGCTCAGATGTTCTCTTTATGGTCTCAAACAAGTTCCTTGAGCTTGGTATGAGAAGATGGATAGTTTTCTGATTTCTTCTGGGTTTGATCGGTGTCATTCTGATCCTATAGTTTACACTCAGAAGCATGGAACTTATCTCTTGATTTTGGTTCTGTATGTGGATGATTTAATTCTCACTGGGAGTTATTCACCTATGATTCAGAGTATTCAGCAAGCATTGATGGGACAATTCTATATGACAAATCTAGGGCTTCTACATTATTTTCTTGGTCTCCCAGTTCTTCCGTCTTCTGAAGGAATCTCCATTTTTCAGCATAAGTATGCACTTGATTTACTTCAACGCTTTGACATGGTTGATTGTAAACCTGCTCCTACTCCATTTCAGTCAGGAGTCACACTTTCTGCCAGTTTCTCATCACCACGTATTAGTCCTTCATTGTATCAACAATTTATTGGGAGTTTGTTGTATCTAACTCATACACGTCCTGACATATCTTTTGCTGTAGGACTTGTCTCTCGGTTCTCTCAAGATCCTCATGAGAGTCACTGGAAGGCAGCTAAACGCATTCTGAGGTACATTCAGGGTACTACCAATTTTGGTATTCAGTACTCTTCTGGTGCCTCTCAGCTTGTGGGATTCACTGACTCTGATTGGGCTAGTTCGGTTGATGATCGAAAGTCCACATTTAGCTTTGTCTATTTTCTTGGCTCTGCACCTATTACATGGTCTTGTAAAAAGCAATCTGCAATTTCTTTATCCTCTACAGAAGCTGAGTATCGTGCTGCAGTTATTGCAAGTCAGGAGGTTCTTTGGCTTCGACAACTCCTTACAGAGTTTGGCATTCAGCAGGATCGTCCCACCACTCTTTGGTCTGATAATCAGAGTGCCATACACATCTCTCGCAACCCAGTGGATGGTGTTCATTCATGCACTTCATTCACCAACTCATCCAGGATGGTGTTCTCAACCTGGAGTATTTACCTACTGAAGTGCAAGTTTCTGACATCTTCACTAAACCTTTGGCATCACCTCACTTTCTACATCTACGATTGATGCTTGGGGTCAAAGAACTTGTCTCTTGGGGGTTATCGTAAGACCTCCTACCTTCATTTTTCTATTGTTTTCTCTCTTTAGGGGAGGAGTTTTTTTCCTATGGGTTTTCTCCTTTTCTCACTTATAAGAGTTTGTATTGGATACATTAGTAGGCTAGTATCCATGATTCATATATTTTGTTTTTTTTTACTTCCCTAAGTTGCACTTATGGGGGGGTGTTGATGTATAAGTTTACTTAGGATAGGTAGGTCATGTCATCCTTTTTTGGTTGTTTATGGATAATCACCATGTGCTTCTTTGACTTATCCCATCCATCTACTTGTCTCATTACTTCATGAGAGAGTTATCCATCTACCTGCATCAATGTTGTCTCCTCTCAGCCTATTATAAATAGAGGAGCTCTTCAATGTAATCATAAAGCAGATCTAATAGATCATTCTCTCCTTTGTAGAAGGTTATTGGTATTTGCAGTTATCTTGTTGTGCCTGTGATATTGTATCTCTCCTTTGTAGAAGGTTATTGGTCCTTGCAGTTATCTTGTTATGTTTGTGATATTGTATATTCTCAATATCTTCATTTCAGTCCCAATAAAATTCCTACCTTAATAGTCGAATATAGTTCTGAAACTAGTAAGGAGGAGGAGGAGGAGGAGACTTGTAGGAGTAGTGATGTGCAGGTGCTGAGGGGTAAATGGGTGATTGGGATGGGGAAGGGGGATGTAGGTACTAGTTTTGATGGAGTAGGATTTACAACATGCGTTGGGGGAGGAGGAGATTTGTATCCTTCTGGTTTTTCTAGGGGGATGGAGTAGCTTTTGGTGGTTTATTCACTAAGGAAGGCTTGTGATGAGAAGGAAGAGGAGTTGGTGATGATTTTTGTGGTGAAGGAGGAGGAAGGGGCTTGTGAACTGGCGGAGGTTTCACATATGGAGAAGGATTTAGTTTTGGTGAAATCTCCACCTTGGGAGGAGGTGGAGATTTGTACTTGTATGGAGGAGGTTCCTCCACTACTTGGGGCTTGAGAATGAGTGTGAGTGCGGGAGGCGCCTTATAATGGACTGGTGTGTAGTGTACCTTTTTCACTACCGAGGTTCCCAAACCTCTCAGTTACCATTCTATACATGAATGTTTACATAACTCATACAGGAATTATAACCACATGCATTTACAGGATTAAACACATTTCAATTACAGAGTAAAATCTATAAGTTACTGCTACAATTAATCAAGCCATAGTATTCAACAGCACTTCATTTACACACAGCGGAAAACATGATACATAAACAACAACAAAGTTATAGAATAATTCAGATACTTATCTTTTAACAGCTGTAGCACTCACCAACCAAGTGAAGGCCTTCCACGAACCTCCCAACCTTAGACCACACTGTTCATCAGCTCAACAGTGGGTCACCCCCGAGATGGGACCGAGCTCCACCCCAAGGCAAGGAATCCTAGGCTAGGCTGAGGTTATAGGGAAGATAACACATACACAACCATGAGGAAGAAGCTCTCCCAGGAATATCCCATGCTTACTACCCACAGACCCTCATTCCCCACATGCCTATTCCACCCTAGGAGAGTGCACCTTCTCTGTCACCTAGACAGTCCTTCGGCTGCCAGTCTCCCTTACCTTGGGTTACAGGAACAGATCGGACCGGAAGTCTCTGGGCTCTATGGCAGCTATAGGGTTCCTTCCAGGAGTTCTCTTCTCTCTTTGCGCACTCTCTCACCTGGAGGAGTCACTCACAAGCCAACAAGCCTCATACAGTCCAGTACTGTGTGGTCACAACAATCCACAGGAAACACAGACAAGGATTCCCCAACCAGTTCAACAATCACAGGGTGATCTCATGGTGATGTTTTCGAACAGGCTCCATGCACAGGCTAGCTCAGCTTCTCTCGAACAACCACAGATTCTTCCACTCGAGTTCAACATAGAGTTTCGGTTCAGGAAATGCGCTCCCGGGTTTTCCTAGAACAGACACAGACTCACAGCTCGGGACAGGGTGTACACGGTTTCTTTAGACAATACAGGCTTTACGGATTTCGGAGACGAACCAGCGTATCTGGCAGAGGTCGTACCCATTCTCCCTCAGAGGTGCAGGTCAGAATGGAGAGAAGATTCCCCTCATGGCTTACTTCCTTTGTTTTATTTGCATGCACTAGGGTTGACACTTGTCACCCTGGGAACTGCATGTGTACCATAGCGTGCATCCCCTTTTACACGTTCCCTCCCTTTCCAGGAACTTAGGATAAATAGAAATGCACATGTCTCTTTTTAAAATAATACTAAAATATTATTTCCTAGGCTTAAGCCCCTAGGCTCATCACTCAACCCCTTTCCCACCTTCCAGCCCCTAATTCCTTGCCCACTCTATGGACGCTCAGTCCCCCATCACTCATTCATCGTGGTCAGTCTACACTGGCGGTGTTTATATTTTATTAATTGATCTGCATACATACAAGTACATCAACAGGCTCATGGCCTTCAACACTTAGGCTCCCTGGCCTAACAAACACATAAGCCTTCCAGCTTATACAAAACTTGGCTCACCAGCTTATAGAACATATTTACAATTCATTGCATATAACATGATCTGTAATGGGGCTCGGCCTTGGGGACACTACAATCCTCCTCCCCTTATTTTTTCACTGTCCTCATTGCAACTTACACTGCCTCTGTGCATCCTTCAAAATTTTCAAAAAGATGTGGGTACTCTGCCCGCATAACTTCTTCATGCTCCCATGTCACATCCTCAGGACTGTACCAGGTCCACTGGACCTTTACAAGCTCTATAACTCGATTCCGGAGCTTCTTGTTTTTCCTGTCCAATATGTGCACAGGGTGCACCTGCAAGACACCTTCTGGTTCCACCTGAATCACAGTCCAATCGATAACATGATTAGCATCAGGTACATATTTCTTAAGCACTGAAACATGAAACACATTATGTGCAGTCATAGATGCAGGTAATGCAAGCATGTATGCAACTGGCCCAATCCTTTCCAGGATCTCAAATGGTCCACAAAATCTTCCTACCAACTTGGCGCAACTTCTCAATTTTAGGGAACTCCTGTTAGTTTTCACTTTTAGGAAAACATGGTCACCCACTTTAAATTCCTTATGGGTTCTGTTACTATCAGCGTAACTTTTCTGCCTGTCCTGGGTAGCTTTCAAATTCTATTTGATTTTTATCATCTGATCTTCCATCTCTTTGAGTAGTTCAGGTCCAACTACTACACTATTAGCTGGATTATCCCAGCTCACTGGAGTGTTTCACTTTCTTCCATAAAGTGCTTCGAATGGGCTCATCTTCAGAGATGCATGGTACCCATTATTGTAAGCGAATTCTACCAAATGTAGGTAGTCTTCCCACCTTTATGGTTTATCCATCACATACATTCTTAGCATGTCTTCTATTACTCTATTTACCCTCTCTTTCTATCCATCAGACTCGGGATGATATGCTGTGCTAAATTTCAGATTCGTTCTGAATCCTTTGAACAGTCCTCTCCAGAAATTCGAAGTGAATTTCGGGTCCCTATCATTCTTTTAAAAAGATATCAGCAACATCTGCTGCTCTGTGGGTGGTTTTCAGTGGAATAAAATGGGAAGCCTTAGTAAGCTTGTCCACCACCACCATGATTGAGTCATGCTGCTTTCTTTTTCTGGGCAATCCTGTGATAAAATCCATTGTTACCACATCCCATTTCCACTCAAGAATAGGTAAAGGTTGCAACAAACCTTATGGGTGTCTATGCTCAGCCTTGATCTTCTGGCATTCCATACATCTGATGATGTATTCAACAATATCCTTCTTCATACCTAGCCAAAAATAATGGCTTTTGACTGCTGCCACAGTCTTCTGATATCCAGGATGACCAGCATAAGTCACATTATGCATTTCTTTTAGAATTGCCAGCTTCAATTCCCTGTCATTAGGTACATATACTCTGTTTTTATACAGAAGTAAACTATCAGTTCCCAAGGTATAACTTTCCTTGGTTTGTGGTTTCTCATTCTGCTGTAGCTTTGCTACCAGTCTTCTTTACTGCAAATCAGCATTTGCAGCTTCAAGAATTTTGTCTTTCAACTCAGTTCTATACATGCCAATGGTTGTAGCATGTAATTCATGCACTTTTCTGCTGAGTGCATTAGCCACTTTATTGTCTTTCCCTTTGATATGCCTGATATCAAAGTCATATTCGCACAGAAATTCCATCCATCTAATTTTCCTGGCATTTAAAGTTGGTTGATCAAATAAATACTTTAGACCATTGTGGTCTGTTCTCAACTCGAATTTCTTTCCCATGAGGTAATGTCTCCATTTCCTCAATGCATGGACAACTGCTGCCAGCTCTAAATCATGAGTAGCATAATTCTTTTCACGCTCTTTTAGCTTTCAGGATTCATAACAAATTACAGATCCCTCTTGGTTGAGAACTCCTCCCAGCCCTTCCTTACATGCATTCGTGCATACTACATAATCCTTACTTGGATCAGCAATCTTTAGGATTGGTGCACTAGTGAGCAACTGCTTCAATTGCTGGAAGCTGCTCTCACATTGTTCAGTCCACTGAAACTTCTTCTCCTTCCTTTGCAAGGAAGTGATAGCATGAGCTATCCTTGAAAATCCGGCTATGAACCTCCTATAATATCCTGCCAAGCCCATAAAGGATCTAACTTCTGTCACATTTCTTGGCGCTGGCCACTCTTGAATGGCCTGTACCTTCTCAGGATCCACAACGATCCCCTCTTCTGAAATAATGTGTCCCAGATAATGGATCTGCTTTTGATAAAATGAGCACTTGCTCAGTTTTGCATAGAGCTGGTGTTCTCTCAAAACCTGCAGCACCATTCTCAAGTGTTGTTCATGTTCTTCCTCTATCTTGGAGTACACCAAGATATCGTCCAAGAAGACTATAACAAACTTGTCCAGGTAATTTCTGAACACTCCATTCATTAAGCACATGAAGACAGCAGGCACGTTGAACAATCCAAATGGCACCACAGTGAACTCATAATGACCATATCTTGTTCTGAAGGCAGTCTTGCTGATGTCTTCATCTTTTATCCTAACTTGATGATATCCAGATCAAATATCTATCTTCAAAAATACTTTCGCATCCTTTAACTGATCAAAAAATCATCAATCCTTGGCAGAGGATACTTGTTCTTAACAGTGACTTTATTCAACTGTCAAAAGTCAATGCACAGCCTCATTGTCCCATCTTTCTTCTTCACAAATAGGACTAGGGCTCCCCATGGTGACACACTAGGACGAATGTACCCTTTCTTTAATAGCTCTTCGAGCTACAGTTGCAACTCCTTCAGCTCTGGTGTGCTCATTCTATAAGGAGCTTTCGAAACTGGAGCTGCTCCAAGCATCAGATTTATAGAAAAATCGATGTCCCTCTTCAGAGGTAGTCCAGGAACCTCTTGAAACACATCCTCAAACTCTTTGAGTACCCTGTGGTCTTCCAGATTCGAGACCACATCTTGGAATACTTCTTCCACCCGGGCTGCAAATAATTGACAGCCTTTCCAGTAACATTTCTTCAGCTGCATAGCTAAGATTTCCCTCACAGCCACGGCTCTGGGAATTCCTTGAATTGTTACCTAATTTCCCTCTTCATCCAAACATGTGAATCTCTTGTTATGACAATCCAAGAGGGCATGGTGCTGGTCCAACCAGTCCATCCCAATTAAGAAATCATATGAGCCTAAAGGTAGAATGTTCAATTTAGCCTTAGTGCTCATTCCTTTCATGTCCACTGAACAGGACTTAACCAATACAGTGACCTTCCTCTTGGTCCCTGTGGCTAACTACACTAACCAAGACTTTTCATGTTTTCTCTTCGTCAGATTCAAACTTTCCACCACCCTAGGATCTACATAACTATGGCTAGCCCCTAAATCAATCAAAATAACAAGTGGTCGGTTGTTTATCATGCCTTCCACTTCGATCATGTGTGATTGAAATTCTTCTTGCTTGTTGTCTAGGGCTGCGTAGATCCTCAACATTCTGCTGCCCATATCCTCCACTGTTTCATTTTGTTGAACAATATGGACAGTTCTTGCTTTGTCTTTTCTGTGGGGGTAGTCTCTATACCTATGATTCCCTTTACAGCCCCAACACTCCATGGGTGGAGGCCTTGACATCTGTTCACTCCCTTCAACTTTCCTGGGTTCTTTAAAAGATGACTGTGCCCAAGGACTGTTTCTGAAAAAGGAAGGCTTTCTTCCCTTCTGCCTCTGTTCTTTCTTAAACCTCTTCTGGTTATCCCAAGCCTTCCAAAAGGTAGGATTTTCTCTCTGTTGTTTGTATAGGCATTTCTCCCTTCTTATCATTTCTTCCATAGCCTTAGGATCATCGTATTGGATCTTGTCACCAATGGAAGGTGGCAGACCACTTAGATACCTCTGAATTTTGACAGCCTCATCTTTAATGAATGGAACATACTTCAACAGTTCCAGAAAACTTAGTTCATACTCATCAATGGTCATGCTGCCTAGCTTGAGTTCGAAGAACTAGGTATTTCTTCTCGAAATACCTCTTGAATTCCTTCCAAGTGACCTCTTTATCTTGAATGTGTTGCACCTGCACAAACTGATCCCACCACATGGACGCTTTTCCTTTCAACTGGTACATTGCAATTCTTCGCTCTGTATGAGCAGAATAATTCTACAGCTAGAAGTATTTCTTCATGCCCAGCAACCATGTCTTAGCATCTTCCTCCTTCTTATGCTCTCCATCGAATGTTGGAGGTGAGATCGGAAGAGCGTCGTGTAGGGAAAGAGTGTAGATCTCGG
>CBVK0100894846.1:0-15453 GCA_900067695.1 Picea abies
TATATATATATATATCGAAGTAAGAGTAGAAGTCTTCTGTTAATGGTGAAATCAAATGAAATAGAAAATCATCATACCATCATACTAGAGCAAGGTTGTTTGCAATGCAGGAAACAAAGCTACTTCTAGGTGAGTTCTATAGCCTTCCTATAGGGGAAACTGGGTTGTAGAACAATGCTTGAGAATTATGTGTAACCATTATCATTTTGTTGAAAATTAAAAAAACATCATTGGTATGAAAATCAAATTAGTCTATAAGGCCTTCCTAAAACTTAAACCTCACTGGAAATTAACTATATAACAGAGTGACCTAAGTGACCTAAGATAAACATGGAAGGCCTAGCTAGGTTGCAGATGGACTGGAAACAAACATATTTTCATAAATAATTACTTGGGAAATTTGGTTTGCATTGGGAAATTTGGTTTGCGTCCAACCAGAGGTACTCTAACCACAAACTCCACACCCAAGAGATGCATTATGATGTTTATATTTTTGTTCATCAAATGATATTCCACCATTTTCTCTCGCATTAGAGTCCATTCATCCTTGATGGCTATTATCTCCTTGTTCATGTCAAGGAGAACCTATGCAAACAAGCATTTTTTTGACCCAGAAGGTGGATATGGAGTGATAATAGAGAGCCAGATGAGACTAGGTGTCCCCCAGATCCTGTATACATGCCACCATTTCTTTGAATTCATCGAATTCCTGAAATACTTCATGCTCATTCCATAGTTCCTATTCTACGTATTCAATTTCAACTTTCATGGCCTCAGGGATGGCCTTCTTGTAATACCTAGTTGCCATTGCAACCCACAATTGTTATCCGTTGGGAGAGGGAAACCATACAGGGTCCTTTCCCTTCCTCCCCCTCCTTCCTCTTGTCGACTACATCACCATATTGTTTTTCCCTGCCACCAATTCCTTCTTGACCTCCAACAAATTGACCTCAATACCAAGAAGCCAATGCACCAGAGAAGAGATATCCACTGGAAAAATGATCAGGGTGTATTCATGAGGCTTAAACTTAATCAGTATGCCGAAATTAGTGTCCATGGTGGCTAGGATTATATCCCCAAGCGGAAGTCAGTGCCTAATGTAATTTTGTACTGAACAATAATCATCAAACTGTCGCACCCAATGTGAAAATAAACCTCCAACATCACGCCTCCACCATCAATCTGAACCATTAATAAATTCATGGAGGGGGGATGCCACATGTTCCACGCATCAATATTGTGATGTAGATGGAATAGATATATATATATATATATGGAATCAGAGAGACAAAATTGGATTATGCTCTTCTCCTTTCGAGCCAACTTTTTCTAGTCATCTCTTGACGTTCCTATAGGTGCAATACCCGGATCCACCGTGATACATTGATCTTTGTCTCCCAAAAAATATTCCAATAATTTCTCTGATACCAAATGTAGATTTTAGCCTTGTAAAATTATTTCCTACAAACAGATTTTCAATAAAAGAATAGGAAAGATACAATGGAAAATACACACATTATACATAGATTTTTCCCCTCGAAAACACAAACCGAGAAAACCAACATCTTCTAGTATTCATCTCATCATACATTTTTTATAATACAATATACATATAGGATCTCATAGAATCCAAAACCATAATACAATAACTCAGATTAGTCAACAACCATAATTTCTTAACTGAAAATAGAAAACCATCCGCAAAAAATCATGTGCCGAAAAAACACCAAAAAATGGACATGAAAACTGGTAAAAAAACAAATTAGTGCAAAGAATATAACACATACCCAACACTATACTCATATATTGGGATTCATGTTGTACCTTCATTTTTATTTTCATAATTGGTGGAATTCCTCACCTCTGTCATCAACTTTCATTATTGGTTATTTCTTAGAGGGTATTTTCTATGGACTATTTTCATCTAGTGCATGCGAGAGTTTACTCAGTGATTTGTTTATCAAGACTTTGTCCAAGTCTCTGAAATATTGTTCTTAATGTTTTCTCACATTAGATGATGGTGGATTCCATAATTCCCTCCTCCCAATAGATCTCTTCCCATATACATTGACTCATTTTCTATGACAATGTGATCTATAGATTCTACAATACCTTATTGCTTTCAGTCATTAGTGGAAACTTCCCTCACTATTGATAGTGGGAATGTATCAATGTCCCTTGATTTATATATTCTACAAGTGTTCTACAACAACGCATTTATTCAAAGTTTCTAGAATGTATTGGGTACTTTGAGACCCATTATCATTATCAGTGGATTGTATTTCATTTGTTAATGGTATACATCAATGACCAGTAATCAAATGGTTTCCCCCATGTTCATCATTGGCTCATTTATTCACATGGTGTATATTTTTAGCATTGGAGGATTTGGAGTGAAGACCTTGGGTTGTAGTAGCATCTCCTCTTTATGTTGATGCTCGAGTTTTCCAAGATAGTACCACTTATCCATATGACATTGGAGAATCAATTTTTTCATCTCATAGTTCCATTTATTCTCCTGATGTATACTAAGACATATATCCACTTTGGAAAGCACTGAACCCCTAATTACCAAAATATTTCTATTGAAAGGGTAAGAATCCATAATGGGAGACAAATACTATAAGTAAAGGGTGAATAAAAGCTTGATTTAGGTGGGGTTTATCTATTGGTTGTGGAGCCTAATTATCTTCCTAATACATAGGTCTTTGTTTTCATCCATGTTTATACCCCATGAATATTGTACACCCCTCCATGTAGGGGGGTTTCATAGGGGTATTTCCCCCCCTACAGGGTCCGGGGGTCTCATTCCCCTGGCTGGGGGGTTCGGGGGGAAATCCCTCGAAGGAAAAATTGTCATGTAAATGTATATTGTAATTTCATAATAAATATGTAAAATTCATTATAAGGTCTCATATCTGACGGTAGAAGTTATGTTAGGGTTTTTTCCCCTAGAAGGAAACCCTCTTTTATGAGGGAATTGTATTGCGATTGTGTATCTTTGTGAATATTGTATTCTGAGAGAGGAGACAGAGAGAGAAATAAGAGGAAGTTACAACAGGTGTGATGTAGGTTGTATCCCTTCATTTTGTTGGATAATAAAAAAGGAAGGACCTGGAAATTTCTCTCGTGGACGTAGCCCACACTGGGTGAACCATGTATATATGTGTCTCTATTATATTATGTATATGTTGTGTTTTATTTCCACATTTGTTTTATTTTGTTTCTTCACGATCCTATTTTTCTAACATGATCATGGACAAAATATCTGAGTTTCTATGTATGTTAAGCCAAGAGCCTATAATGTCACCCTGACCTCCCTCCATTTCAATTAGAGTAGTAAGTTATAGATCTAACGCATTTTTTAGTAATAAAGTTTAACTTGTGGTTATGATTCCCTACACAAGAAGTGGTTCACCCTGAAGTTCAATATCCAAATCCTATTAATAAAGTTTATCTAGTCCCTGCTAATCCAATTTACTTAGTTGATCCATAAACTTTAGCACCACCAATTTACCTTGATAACCTAGAACCACCTACAAATGAGTGAAGTGAAAATGGAGGATGACTTGCTAAACTATTTGTCCTATATCAAATTGAATTGGGTGTATTATTGTAAGAATTGAACCGAACTACCAAATTTTCAAATTATTCATCCTAATTTGTCCAAATTTGGTAACTATGGCTCACAAAGGAAGAACTTCTTGTTAACATTTTCTTGTTAACTTCTAGCAGAAAATTTTTTCAATACATGGAAATCATGCACCTTCGAAATTTTATTCGAGTTGGCCTTAATTTTATTCCTTTCAACTAAAATGTCTTTTATCTCTTCCCTATAGATAATGAACATAGTTCATAGCTTCAAGTACATTTTCTTTGAGAAACACCATATAAAACTTCCACTAAATAAAACCTAGAAAGCCATCTCTAATGTTGAAAACCTTAGACAATGAATAGAAAAAAACATATATAAATATTTTCATCTAGAAAATTATCTATGCATTCTATTATTTGACCTCTTTAAGGATCTTTGGCCACAAACACCTCAGGCTATTCTATAATATGATTCTATTTTTTCCTAGTAAGGAATTATACTAGAATTTTCAAGTTTTTTTTTGTGGAGTATGTGTCCAAGAATAGAAAACAACTTATTTACCTGGTCTTGGAGTATGTTGACACAAATATGAATATATTCATATAGTGGCATTGATGGGGTCAATATTGTAATCTACCGCCTGATAGTTGGACAAAATATGCTTAAATTATTACTGTAAATAGGATTAAACAATTTTTTTCTAAATCATTTTGTTATCCTCTCACTAAAATATGGTTAAACTCGATTAGAATGGTTTCATGAAAAAGAAAGAGAATCCATTCATCTATTAAACATTGAAAATTGAAGAATTATGTACTTGAAACTGTGTATGCTTATAGGATGACATGCTTGACATTGATGTGGAGGACCTCTTTAGAAATGATTAGGGAATATTTTTTTTCTTTCCTCTTCAGAAAAAGTCTATGGAGACTAATAAATTTCAATTATATTCCTTGAAAGTTCCAATTTAATGCATTTTATCAAGAGGTTGAAGTCATTAAAGTAGTGGCTAGTGACACTAATCAAAACACAAATGGCTCTTGATCCACTACCTCATCCTTTGGTGCTAGATTGACACTGAGCCAATCGAAAACCTCATTGTAGGATAAAAACTTTTTTCCTTCATCCATCATTTATTGATCCCTTTCTTCATCCTTCAACCATTGGTGGCATCTCAAGTTAGATGAATAGACAATGATCAAAACTGCACCTCCTATCCATTATTTAATAGGTGGATGTTTATTTCTTCTTTTAGATTTTTTTTAATCATCAATTTTTATGAAAATATTTTTTTAATGATCCAGAATGAATCATTATATCATTTTTCATCTATCTTGGTAGTTTTTAGGTGAAAAAATTGGAGGAATTGGTTTGCAGGGCCCATATTAGTGGTAGGTCCTAGTTTGGAGATTTGGGGTCTAGAACCATTTTGAGGCATCAAATAACATTTTTGGGGGTAAAAAAAATGTTAGCATATCTCCCAACCCCTCAATGTTGTTATACGCACTGATACCTTTCCAATTGTGAATAAATCACCTCAATTGGAGCTCGTATGCAGAAGTTATGTCTGTTGCAAGTTAACATACATTGTTAACCATCGTGGTACCAAGTGGATGCCACATCATTCACCATTACTCACACATGTGGGACTATCCATGTGTGGAATTTCAAACATATTATTGAAGTTCAAAAACCCTAACTAATTGGGGGTTCAAGAATGAAAAAACCCTAACCCTAGACAACTATCATGCTATGTTAAATATTGATTTCCTGGGAGGTGAAAGGGTCCCATTATTTAGCATTGTACTTGTTCCATAGTTGAGAAAAGAATCTAGAAGTGGGATTTGAGAGAACAAAAGAGGAGGAAAAATATTTTGTAGCAACAATTTAGGCCACAGTTTCAATGTAAACTCCATAGTGAGTGTGTTGATGTTTCTCCAATTAACATCATCAGGTAGACATTCTCCCAGATTGGTCATGTTGATTTGACCAAGGGAAATGACTCATTACCTCACAAAGATTTTCTAGTGGTGAATGGAATAGGCATAGTCTTTCTCCTAACAAGGAGTGGATAGACTCAAGATGCTCTCACATTGCCTGCTCCAGGATGGATTGATATATATTAATTAGACATGCATGTGAGGAAATAATCATCAACTTAAATATAATGAATAAATAATATATTTATAATATAATGTATAAATATATAAATAATCAATAATTAATAATTAATAATTAATTAATTAATGAAAAGACAATAATGGAAAATACATGTCCATTAATGAAAGGGAACTCCACCCAAGTATATATATTGGGGTCCTCAATTGTAATATATCATCTCGTACAATATTTACTTAAAACAACCTCTTGAGCACTCAACACACCCTAAAAAAGCCTTATCAAATTTTCATCACTTTTTGGGTACCACTTGTTTTATGCACTGCCTAACTTGATTTCATTTTGGGAAAAGTTTTATATTTTGTTATTTTCATGACTCTCATCACCTATTCATGTTTGTTTGAACTTATGAAAACCCATGATTGAAATTCCTTAACACCTCAATTAAGAATCGACAGCCAAACATTGCATCTAATGCACTCAACTTCGGCATTGGACATAATTCAAGTAAGTAAAGGAACCACTCAAAAAATAATAGTAGTCGAGCATCGATCTTCAAAGGCATCAGCAGAAGGCAATTTTGGTTTGCGTAAGTTTTTCACATAAAGGTTTGAGAGATAGTCGATCCCCTTCAGTATCGGTAAAATATGAGGAGGACAGACGTTAACAAGGATGAAAATAAATCATCGATAGCCGATTCCCAACGCATATTATCAGGATTGGGTAAAATCCAGAAGGATCACAACAAACGTTTTGACCACGATAAAGTTATCCCCGATCCCCAATGCATTTTCAACATCAAAATGTTTTGAGGGAGCCGATCCGAGATCACTTTGGTAGGTTTATCATCGATCGTCGATACTTGACACTTTTTGGCATCGGCAAGCTAGGATTTGATTTTAGAATGAAAAAATTAAGGAAAGTCCTGACTTTGATTAATACGAGCAAATTAAGTCACTGGTTTCGAACACCACATGTCTTTACCAGGTAAGAGGGGCGTACGGTCTAGTTCTATCCTGAGTCATTCTTAGTTCCCTAGGACGTAGTTAGGCCTTCAAGTCAGCTTTGCCACGTCAACATTGTACGGTAATATCGATCGGCGTCGGAGCTTTCACAGGAGGATATCAACGAAAATTTTCATAGCACAATCCTGACCCCCGATCCACCCACTGAAAGAGGGACATGACAGGACATTTTCAACGTTAGATATGATCAAATTTTGGACATTTAAGTAGCTAATTAATACCCGATCCTGCATTAGTTTCTACCTCGTGCACCAATTAAAACAACATTTTTGAAATTTTCGACAGAACACGTCACCACCCGCGCCTCCACCATCAACCCATGATGAATTTAATTTCTAACTCCTCTAAAGATTTGACAACAGATTTATTGAAATTTCACTTATAACCCGAATTGAATGGTTGATGTGACACGATAAGATATTCCCTATTTAAATATCTTGAACCATTATGAACAAATTCATTCTGCATGTAAGAGAATTCCATAGCATCCAAAGGAGAAAACCGAGCAACTCAAAGACTATACTGACCCTCGTGATTATCAAAAAACCAAGTTTAACAATCTTCAGAGGTATGTATCCAAGTCTGTCAAGTCATGGGTTATAATTTATATGCGTTTGTCTAGTTTTCTACATAGTCTCTAAACTTTGCTCAAGTTTCAGGAACAATGTCACCGAGAAATCCAACCACCAGATGCTCGTCGAGAGCACCAAAGCTGAAATAACTAGAGACGGGAGAAGGTTCTTCTCCAAGGACCACAAGGAAATTAGAGTATTCCCCTAGGGCGGAGCCTGTCGTCAAAACAACAACAAAGAAAGTTTTCATCTAGCCTCTGACATTTGGTGATATAGGGGAAAGAACCAGATCCAAGGTAGCACTCCCACAATGGGGGGATCTCTTCAACAGGATTAGCAGAGAAGAATACCCAGACTATATTCCACACAACGACCCAGATGTGAGGGTTCTCGATGACCAGTTGTTCCCTAACATCCAACGGTCATATTTACACATGGTGGAGAGAATAACCCCCATTTTCCCCTGCATAGAGGTCTTGAAGTGGCTCATCGACCACATGGATGGGCATAAATGTTTTATCAATGATGAGAATGGTGGGTGCATCAAAGTTTTTCTTCCAACAGAGGTCCAGAAATACTACAAGCTCAGTGACCCAGAGGAGCGTCTCAACATGAAATTCATGGTGAAGTTCTATGAATTCATGACACAAGTCGGTTGATGGCTTCATGGTGGAGGGAAGACAATAAATTCACCAATCAAAGAAATGTATGGTATGAGAAAATCAACCTAAGGGATCCATACATCTATTTGATGGCTCTCATTTGTCAGCTATACGGAAAAAAGAATTGCTCCAAGTTTTCAAAAGCATGGATGCCTTTGGCATACACAGTTGCAATCATTGGGAGAAGATTCAACTGGGGATAAATAATATCCAAATAATTAAGAATATGTGTGTAGTAGGCTCCAACGCGAAAGGAAGGAGAGGCACCAAATTTCTACATGGCTTGATACCTTCTCGATGTCATGTGCGCTAGGAACGTCTTCTTCGGCATGAGTATGAGTTGGCATGTTGCAGATATTTTGGTCCACATCTACTTCAACGTGCTATGGGAAAGCAATTATAAGAAATCTTACGCCCTCATTTATAATGAATTCATCGCCTACATTTATTTTATTCTTTTTAAGAAGGAATACCCAAAGCTATCGACGACACCCAAGAAATTGATAGCCAAGGTAGGCCATTGGTACTTGGATGAGTGATCAACCTACATCACGGTGTTCAAGGCCACCAGAGTAGCACATATTCTACCATAGCATGTCCCATACCCACTAGTCGTGGGAGAAATATGTTATCATACCATCCTGCAGGGCTATAACGCCACATTGGTCAAAGACAAGAAACGAGCCTTCACACCCTATAGATTCCATGTGGGGTTCTATATGGTAAAGGATACTACTCAAGCTAAGAAAGAAGGGTTGAGACAACTTGAATTTAGGTTCCCTATGGGCTGATTCCACAAGCATGATCCTAAAGGCCTGGTCCTCCAACATGCGTCGCAAGTATCATCATGTTGGTTGTATTCTCATGATGAATTTGAGGATGAAGTCTTCACAGAGAATGCCCAGGACTAGGATGAGGTGGTGCAAAGGATGGCCAACCCAAACATGACCAAGTTCAAGGCCATGAGCATGGATGAATAGGTGGAAACAATATAGTAGTAGGCTCAAGAGGCTCTTAGAACCAGGGAAGAAATCAGAGTGGAAAATACAATAGAGGCGCAAAGAAGGGGTTTTTCCTTGACATCAAAGGCATGGGAAAGGGGATTTCTCCTAATGGAAGAGGCATAGAGAGTCATTGATCAGTTGAAGAATGACTCGAATCTCATAGAGATGACAAGGGTTCCTACCGACAACCCAATTGAAAGCCGAGGAGAGCCAATACAACTTGAAGAAAACACTGGGCCAGAAAATCCTGAAAGCCCACCGCTACAAATTGGATCACCTAGGGGAATTTCAACTTAGCCTGAGATATCAAGGACACCAGGTAGGACTAGTGCACCAAACCCCTTGCATGATTTAATAACTATCTATGATGATGAGGACAATTCGAAGGTTTCCCTAGTGAATCTGGTGCATATTACAGAGGAAAAGGAACCTAAGAAGTATATTCCCCATCTCTCGATGCTCCAATTCAAAGCCTTCCACAGAGTGACGAAGAGGTCAAAAGTGTCTTAGACACTGAACTACTCAATACATTGAGAACCCCAATGGGAAGCTCAAAGTATGAACTAGGATCGAGCAAACAAGAAGGAAAAATTCCACAACAGGAAATTGACATCTCGACAACAGATTATCAAGTAAGTACTAAGCCTACCCCTGATTCATCAATTTTGGCCATTACTTTACCTCTCTATGAGAAACAACCAGAGGATGAGATTTTGGAACATATAGAAGAGGTTCAAGAATCCAGTCTTAACCAGATATACATCATCGAGAGCCTGGGAAACACTCTTACTTGGGGAGGGAAACAAATCCCCGAAACCATGGACGAGTTCGTCGATATACAATCCATACCCTACGACTGAAATAGGAAATCCATCATGAAGAGAACCACAAAGAAGAGGAGGCTTACTCTATATAGTTCCATCCTCATCACCATAGAGGAGAAATTGATTAGCAAGGAGCATGCCAAGACGTTCGAGCCTATTGGCGTGGGGATGTCAATCAAATATGCCACCCTGGATAGAGAAAGGAAATATGAAGAGGAGTTGGCCATTGTGCTAAAGGAGTTGGAGCATCTGTGCCATTTGGAGAAATATTATTAGGACTCCACACAGGCCACAATGTTCTTGAGAAGCGAATTATAGGATGCCTACAGTAAATTCACGAGTGAGAGACACCGTCTCACTATATAAATAACCTATTTCCAAGAAGACACCCTTATGGCACTAGATACATTCAAGGACATGGAAATATGGTATGATAAATCCCACCAAGTGGTGGAAAGAATTGATTATATCATCACATTTCAAAAGGGTCGAGACGTCGAAGAGCACGTAATTCGGGTACTAAGGGACAACAACATCGACTGTATAATAAATTTGGTCGAGTACTAGGTGAAGATGGCCTAAGAACCTCATTAGGAGATCCAATAGAAATGGGTCAATTGCAAAAGGATCTGGACCAATATCAATCGGGCAATGAGAGACATTGGTTTCTCATAATTTGGCACACCCGAGGACTTTGTCGACTTACATGACATAGTCAAACTACATGGAGAACAAGACTCATCATGGACTCTGAAGATAGAAAAGGTGGCGAACATGGTACCAAGTCAAGTACAACAATTCATGGAGCACCCGATCAAGGCTCAAATAGTGTTACAACAGTTAAGTGTTAAATTAGTCAAGTATCAGGCACGGGCAGTGGAAATAAAGGATATCCCTTCGGTCCCAATGGAACAACATAGATTATTGTATTCCAACACATGTGAGGAACTCTTCGTCAAATGGTCGGAGTATGAGGAGATTCATCCACTCAGGTGAAACCATTTGATGACTCTTAGAATAATGAGATATGAAACAGCCATGTGGCGATGTTTTGTTTTACTGAGCTTGCACTTTTGATAGTTATTTTTAGTCAATAATTTGTTATAAATAAGAGGATTGACCTGTTAGAATGGTTTGATGGTTTGGGAAAAGACCCTCATTTTTTGAATGGTAAAGAACTCTTTCAGAACTACCTTAATTGAGAATTCATGTTTAGGATCAAAGATAAGTTTATGTTTTTTCATCAAAGGCGTCTGTGGTTGGATCATAAGGAGGAATTACTTCTGACTTTATCTCTTGAATGGATGTTGTCATGAGTAAGAGCTTCTAAATCTGTTCATAAGTTATTTGATTCAATATTTTTATAATTCTTGTCTCTAATTGTTGGGTATGTTTTATATTCTTTGCATGTGTGTGGGGGGGCACGTCAGATATGACAACTGCATCTGACGATCCCTCATAGTAGTTTTTTCTATTTTTAGTGGATTTTTCTATTTTTAACGGTTTTGTAAATTAATCACGAATTAATGGATTAGGGTTTTGGTATCTACGAAATACCTAAAAACATTGTATATATATTGTATAGTGAATGGTGAAATTTGATATACTAATATAAGAAAGGTTTTCCCGGTTGAGGGTTTCCGGTATAAATATCTATGTACTATCTGAATGAGTGATTGATTAAATTTTGTTTTTATTAAGAATCTATATGCATTGCTTTACTTCATAGGTTTAAAACTTACATGTGGTATCAGAGCTCATTTTTGGCTTCAGAGGGATTCCTTTGTTGTTGAGGGTTTGGCTCAGTCTTGATAGCTCAAGTTTATCTTGGGTCTGTGATAAACCTAGGTTTAGTGGGAGCTTTTACAATGGAGATTCGAGTATAGAAAGAGGAATGGTGAGCTCATCTAGAATCGAGATAGAGAAGTTCAACGATAAAAACTTTGAGCTATGGAAGCTCAAGATGGAGGAACTTCTTGTAGACAAAGAACAATGGATCGTTGTGGATCCTGGCACATATCCCACTAGTACACCATCTACTAGCACATAGCCTATTGGTACACAACCTACTAGTACACAAACTACTAGTACACCACCTACTGGTATGTCAAAGGACGATTGGGAGAAGTTGGACAGAAAAGCAAGGAGTACTATTCGACTCTGCCTGGTGGATTTGGTTTTGTTGAATGTCTTGGGAGAATCTACAACCAAGGAACTATGGGATAATTTGGGGAATTTGTATCAATCAAAGTCCCTAGTAAACAAGTTGTTTCTTTGAAAGAAGTTGTATCATCTTAGGATGAAAGATGGAGATTCTGTGACAGAACATCTAAATGCCTTTAATACTCTGGTAAGTCAACTTGTCTCTGTTAATATTACGATTGCAGAAGAAGATACGTGTATTACTTTGTTATTTTCTTTGCCAAAGTCTTGGGATAATCTAGTTGTAGCAATTGGTAGTACCACTCAATCTACATTGAAGTATGAGGATGTAGTTTCATCCTTGTTATCTGAAGAGATGAGGCGGAAAAGCATGGATAGTCATAGCACAAATGCTTTATTTATAAGAGGTTGTCCCCAAGACGGGAATCCCGATAAGCCTTCAGGATGGAGATCTAAATCTACAGGTATATCTAAGTCTCCAAGAAAATATTTGAGGAAATGTTGGAACTTTGGTAAAACAGGGCATTATAAGAAAGATTGCAAGTCTAAGAAGGTTGATAAACCAAAGGGATCTGATAGTACCTCTTCCACAGAGGCGAAAACCTCCACTGAAGAAGGAGGTGATGTTTACCTGGCATCTACAAGTACACAAGTAGACCATGATGTATGGTTAATTGACTCAGGTGCGTCATACCATATGACTCCTCTCAGGGAGTGGTTCTCTGAATATGAAAAATACGATGGTGGTGATGTATTCCTAGGAGATGACTCAACAGCAAAAATCTTGGGACATGAAAGGGTTAAGTTGTTGCTAAAATATGGAAGGATTAGAACTCTCCCTAGAGTTTTTCACATTCCAAAACTATCCAGGAGTCTAATATATGTAAGCAATATGGATGATGCAAGAGTAGATACTGTATTTGGAAAGAACACTTGCAAGATGGTACGAGGAAAAATGGTATTGATGAGGGGAGTTTGGTGTGGAACTCTGTACAAGTTGTTGGGAAGCACTTATACTAATGGTTGTAACAGGTCTGTTGTCCCTGAGTAGAGAAATGAAGGAGACAAGACCAATACTATCCCAGAAAAGAAGACCATGTTGTGGCATCAAAGACTAGGGCATATTGGAGAAAAGGGCCTGCGAACACTACACGGTAAAGGTATGGTTTAAGGTATGTCAAATTTCACTTTGGATTTTGATTTTTGTGAACATTTCATATATGGTAAACATAATCAAGTAAGATTCCCATTTGGTGCTACAAGAGCAAAGGGGATCTTAGAGTTGATACACAGTGATGTGTTTGGACCTGTTCCTGTTCCATCCCTAGGTAAATCTGTGTATTATGTTTCATTCATAGATGTTTTTTCAAGGAACACATGGATTTATTTTCTTATAAAGAAATCTGAGGTATTTGATAAATTTAAAGAGTTTAAGGCTCTGGTAGAAAATCAAACAGAGAAGAAAATAAAGGTATTGAGAACAAATAATGGTGTAGAATTTTGCGGAAATGAATTCAAAGAATTATGTAAGAAGTGTGGTATAGCAAGGTAGAAGACTACTCCATACACTCCTTAGCAGAATGGAGTTACAGAAAGGATGAACAAGACATTGATGGAAAAATCAAGGAGCTTGCTCAGCGGTGTCGGGTTAGGACAAGAATTATGGGCAGAGGCAGTGGATACAACATGTTACCTGGTCAATTGATCACCTTCATCAACGTTGGATGATAAAACTCCACACGAGGTATGGTCTGGAAATAAACCCTCTCTTCAACATCTTAGAGTGTTTCGTTGTGATGCTTATGTACATGTTCGAAAGGAAAATAGAAGTAAGTTGGATAAAAAGGCTGAAAAGTGTATCTTTATTGGTTATAAAGATGGTGTGAAAGGTTGTGAGCTTTGGAACCCATAAACCAAGAAAACTATTTACAGTCGAGATGTTGTTTTCAGAGAGGAAAAAGATGTGTCGAAACAGGAATTCCTACCAATGCAAGATGAACCTGAGAAAATAGAGCTTGAGTTGGATGATGCAAAATCTGAATCATCTAAAGAAGAGGAAGTAGAAGAAGAAAAAGAAGAACCTCATACCCCAGTATTGAGGAGATCAGTGAGAGATAGAAGGAAACTAGAAAGGTATAGTCCACCTAATTTTTGTTCCAATTTTTCTTTATCTATTATTGATGATGATCCCAGAACTGTCAGGGAAGAAGTGAATTTAGAGGATAGTAAACTATGGAAGAAGGCCATGGTTGAAGAAATGTATGCCTTGGATAAGAATGAGGCATGGGATATAGTTGAGTTGCCAGCTGGAAGAAAATTGGTTGGTAGCAAATGGTTGTTCAAGAAGAAGTTTAATGCACAAGGTAAAGTGGAGAAATACAAAGCTCAGTTAGTAACAAAAGGTTATTCCCAGGTAGAGGGAATTGAATTTGGTGAGATTTTTTCTCTTGTTGCTAAGTTAAATTCTATTAGATTTCTTTTATCTATTGTTGCTTCTTTTGATCTTGAAGTGGAACAGATGGATGTGAAGACAACATTCCTACATGGGGATCTGGAAGAAGAAATCTACATGAAGCATCCAGAAGGCTTTGTAGTGAAGGGAAAGAAAGAGCTAGTCTATAAGCTAAAGAAGTCACTATATGGTATGAAGCAATCACCTAGGATGTGGTACCAAACGTTTGACACATACATCCTTGGATTGGGATTTGTAAGAAGCAGGGTTGATCACTGTGTATATTCTAGGCAGGTTGGTAATCACTTCATTTATGTAGTATTGTATGTTGATGACATGTTGTTGGTAGGAAATAACATGGATGTTATCAANNNNTCAAGGAGGTGAAATCACAGCTATCCTCCAAATTTGACATGAAGGATCTCAATGCTGCTAACTTCATTCTAGGAATGGAGATTAAAAGAGATCGTGCAAATAGGAAACTCTAGTTGAATTAGAGAAAATATGTTGAGACGATATTGCAGAGGTTTAATATGAATGGAAATAAATCGGTCAAGGTTCCTATTCCTATAGGTATAAAGTTATCTGCAGATCAGTGTCCCGAGACACAGGAAGAAGAAGAGGACATGCCCCATGTTCTGTATGCCAGTGCAGTTGGCAGTTTGATGTATGCAATGGCCATGTTCTGTATGCCAGTGCAGTTGGCAGTTTGATGTATGCAATGGTCTATACTAGAGCGGACATTACACATGCAGTGGGAGTTTTGAGCAAGTATATATCAAAACCAGGGAAGGAGAATTGGACAGTAGTAAAGAGGGTCTTGAGGTATCTTCGTGGCACTACTAGTTATGGATTGTGCTACCAAGGAAGACCAGGATTGGACAGAGTCATGGACATACATGGATTTGTTGATGCTGACTGGGCTGGAGATCTGGATCATAGGAGATCTACAAGTGGGTATGTGTTTAACCTATTTGGAGGAGAAATTAGTTGGATGAGAAAAAGACAGGTTGTAGTGGCACTCTCAACTACAGAAGC
>CBVK0100894853.1:0-19696 GCA_900067695.1 Picea abies
TCTTTATATTCATGGTTGTCACACAAGAACCAACCATAAGAAAATGTCAGCTGCTACTCATGTCATTCCAATCCTAGAAACATTCATTATCATCACTCAAAGCCGAAATTCAGATGCCAAAATTTCTTGAGAAGATCCATGCATAGTTGCATGCAGACATGCAACAAGTTCAGTTGGGGGGTATGTTGGGACTCAGAAATGTTGTATTTTCATCCACCTTTCCCTTCATCATTCTTCACATTTCATCGCCCCATTAACCTTTCATGATATCATTTTCATAAATATATTTGGGTCTCACCTTATTGTTTTCCACTTTATTCATTTTAGTATTAAAAGGAAATTTGTGATTACATATTAGAAAATTGACATGTTTTCATATATGTCTCAAAAATGTGTGAGCTTTGTCATGTGTAGGAATATGTGAAGGATTAATTCAAAAAGACTTCTCGAATACTTCCTCCACCATTTCAAGTTTTGAGGAGATAATTCAAGCCTATTCCAAGGAGAAGATCATGGAGATATGGATAAACATATCTTATCCAAGATATATGAGAGATATGTAAGGAGTTGAAGGGATCATATTTTGTAATAATGGGAAATTAGTTGAGAGAGAAGTGGATCTGTAATTAAGAGATGCTTATCTTCTTTTCAAAGCTCTCATGTATAAAAGAGAGTGCCCTCTCTTCATGAGAGGAAGATAATTGTTATGATGTAGATTGGCTTCATGAAAAGACTCTTTTTGTAAACCTACTTGTTGAATATTAATGCAAGTTTGAATTCAGTGATATTGTGTCTCTTAGAAGTTAGCATATGCTGATCTAAAATCTTCCATGTTGGCATCAACAAGAGCCACCGATCCAGCTTGGTAAGCTCATTGTAAATTATTAGTGTAGATTTTGATTTCATGTACTTGCTATTTTGATTTCATGTTATTTTGTTTTCATTTCACTATTCAAATTTGTTGCAAAGTGTGGCAATGAAGGAACAGTTGGATCTCCATATTTCACTATACATGAGATTTAATGGAGCATCCAACTACACTTAGCTTTCTTTTCCAGAATTGATTAGGTTACACCTTGCTAACACATGCACAATCAAGACCTCCATCTCTCACCCTACATGCACCTATAATGGAATGTTGTGAATGCGCAAAGTGTTAATTGTTGTTAGTTTAGTTGCTCCAGGAGATAGAATCAAAATTCATCTTTTCCTTTCATGAGCCATCAATGAACAAGTCTGTCACCTAAGCAAGAGCTTTTTCTTGTTTATGAGTTTTTCTTTCTGAATTTTGAAATGTGTGGAGAGTGTTATATTTGAAGTGTGAAAACAGAGTGTTGAGTTTCGAATGTCTCTTCTTTATTCTATACTCATCAGACATAGATAAACTACCTGTTGTCGGCACATATAATGCATCAACTCTACTGATTACGAATCTCAGATTGCCATATAAATGAGTGAAATATACTAAATATATATTTACACCAACAGGGCCCAATATCCCCCAATATTGGCCAAAAATCTCCAAAAACAGGCCAAAAATCCATTAAAAATTCATATACTATAGTTAAATAACCACTTTTTTGGAGAAATATAGGCATAAGGCCCTCTGGCCTGGGCACCCCCCCCTCTATAGGGTCACATGGTACCATGTGGCCAAGGGTTGCATGTTGGCCCCTCCTTTGTAAGCCCCTGGATTTATGGCGCAATTTAATGGGACCAGGGCCCGATCGGACCAGGCTCTAACTCCAAATATTCGTGCCAACCACTTGCACCCGGGTCGTATGGAGCATCCCATAGGATCAAGAGCTAACCCTTACAATATACGCCAACCATTAAACTAGGGGTCATATGGATCAGATCATATGGAAAGTTTCTGTCAGGGGCTGGGGCCTAGCTCCATCCCTAACCTCCTCCATCCGGACCCATATACAAACTTAAATATTAATTATATGCCATAGTTTAATAAGTACTACAACAGGCGGGTTGGTAACCTGTCCTGCCCAAAGTGCTTCACCTAACTAGAGGTCATGCGATCGATTCCTGGGAGGTCCAACAATTTTACCACCAATGAAACAATCAATGGGTGCCATGTGGCAGCTCATGTCTGGGCCACGTGGCATCTCACCATTTGCTGAAACCCTATGCCATGTGTGAAACACTGAATGGTCCGACTGTTTGTCTAGTCACCTCACTAGCCTAGTCAAAATCTGCCATGTGTCGTACGTATGTCGTACGAGAATTCCACGTGTCACCCTTGTAGTGGTGACACATGTCACTCCCAGATTGGTCCACCCATACTGACACGTCATCCATCTGTACGCCCAGTCAGCCTGCCACATCAGCTGTACGGATCCTTCCATGTCAGTGCCAACTGTGCATACCAAGTCAGCTATATGGACCCTACCACTTCAGTGCCAACTATTCCTGCCATGCCATCTCTACAGCCGTATGGCCTGTACATTCAACTGGAAAATTGCATTGTATAGATTGTACAATCATCATTTTTTTGCCTGTTTGAAAAAATGAACATATCTCCATATTAGGAGCATACGATGTTCGTTTGAGCCCATTCAAGTTGCATTGGGTTTGTATCAATGAGGCCTATGCAGACGTCCATTTTGAATCCATTCTGAGAAATTTTATTTTTAGGCCTTTCTGAACCCCATCAAAGCTCCTGGATCCAATTCTAGATCACCGAGTGACTAGGTGAATCCTGTTATTGCAAGAGTTCAATATCATCGTCCTTGACCAACCTAGAAAGGATAATTTGGTAGCTAATTTTATTTCACGCATAAAACATGAGGGTGATGATATTCCCGTCGATGATAGTTTCCCATATGAACATCTCTTTTCCCTCTTTGTAAATACCCCATGGTTTGCAGACATGACAAATTATTTGGCTACTAGGAATTTACCATCTCATTTTTCACCTCATGAAAAGTGTAGAATTATCATGCAAAGTGCTAACTACTCTTGGGTTGACCATGCCCTTTTTCGTATTGGTCTAGACTTGATTATTCGTAGATGTGCCCGAGAAGATGAGATACCAGAAATCATACGAAGTTGTCATGATGGACCATGTGGTGGCCATTTTTCTGACAAACGTACAACATATAAGGTGTTACATTCAAGCTACTATTGGCCTAGCATTTTTAAGGATGCTGCCAAATATGTGAGGAGTTACGATAACTGTCAAAGGATAGGAAGACCCACGTCAGCTGATTAAATTCCCTTGCGTGCCCAAGTTATGATAGAACCTTTCGAGAAATGGGCCCTTGACTATGTAGGACCAATTTCACCCATGTCTTGTAAGAAAAATTATATTTTGGTTTGTACAAATTATGTTAGTAAGTGAGTAGAAGCAAAAGCTCTATTTAGGGCTACCGAAAAATCTGCTGTCAGATTCATTTATAAAGACATATTTACCCGCTTTGGTGTTCCTCATGAAATTGTTACAGACCAAGGCATTCAATTCACTTCCAAGCCAATGAGAGAATTAATGGAGAAATATGGGATCAAGCATTGCAAGTCTTCTCCTTATCACCCACAAGCTAATGATCAGGTAGAGCCCACAAATAAAGTTCTGTAAGTTATCCTAACCAATACTGTTCAATTACACCATCGAGATTGGGCTGATAGGCTTCCAGAGGCTTTGTGGGCATATCAAACCACCTAGAGGAACACCACTAGGCATACCCCTTATGAGCTAGTGTATGGAAAACAAGTACTTCTACTAATAGAATTCCAAGTAAGGACTTTCCGCATTTCCGCAAAATTGGTATTAAACTTAGATAAGGCTCAGAAACAACGAGACCTACAATTAAACGAGTTGGATGATATTAGGCAAGATTCTATCCAACGAAGAATATTAGTTCAAAACCAGAGGAGCAAGTGGCACGACAAGTTTATTAAGAAGAAACACTTCCAACCTAGTGATTGGGCTTTGTTGTTTGACTCCCGATTTAAAAATTTCAAAGGAAAACTTACCACTCGATGGTTGGGTCCTTATGAGGTAGTCACCATGTATGATAATGGGGCCGTTAAGATCAAAACAATTGACGATGGACAAGTCTCTTTTGTAGTGAATGGAGACCGACTCAAACTTTATCACAAACCCATTTCCAAAGAATATTTTCTATAGGTCATGTCAAATGACAAGGCATTGGGCTTAGTAGATGGGGAAGTTTCCCCCTGTTCTTGAAAATTTTTCTGAATTTTCGAATGTACATATGTAAATAATTTAAAGTATGTTGATAGGTAATTCTAGAGATTTCTGCAGGTATTTATTTCACCAAGAGTAGACCATTTCAAGGAAACAAAAAAGGAAGTATTTTCCTTCAAAAATATTGCTATATTTGAACCTTGTTGTCTGCTAAGCATCAATTGAATAATGACTTGCGGTAATTAGCCACATTTTTGCAAAGATTTTCATCTTCTTTTTCTCAAGGCATCTTTAATGGCAGTTGCTCTTAACCTCCACCACTAGAGGATATAAGGAAGTGATACCTTGACTATCAAACTTAGAGTTTATTCGTACAATTTCCCAAGAAACCTAAGTAAGTGAGTAAAGTATCTGTATTAAAAAGTAACAAGGAGGTATGATTAGCGGTTAGCCATGGAAACATCACAATAACTTTAAAAAAGGAAAGTGAGTTGAGCCTAAAGATACCTTTATGTTCTTTCCCAATGGTACCATCCACTACACACTAAAAATGCTTGATTATACCATATATTTAGATAGGTTACATCCACTTAAGTACCCCTTACATCAGGACAATCTCCAAGGAATACATAAACGAGATTCATCCTCTAACATAAATACCATCCCAATCTAAAAAATAAAGAGAAACATTTTTTTCAGAGTTGTCTCCCCATATTCTTGCACAAAGCAATTTTTATATTAAAATCTTAAAATATGGTGGACCAGTCTTTGAGGGTGTAAGAGGCTAACCTGCCAGGATACTGAACAGGTCTGTTGGAAGAGGGTACCGGCCTATGGTATGAATAGGTAAACCCATCGGAGTACTGAACATGCTTGCTGGAAGCGGGGCATTCTACCTAGCGATGATGATAATCTGACAAAAAAAAATAAAAAATAAAATTCCTAAATCTTAAATTTGTCTTGATGTACGACATTACTTGTAGACAAAGCTGAAAATAAGTATGTATGGTTAAGATAAGGCCAATCAAAACCATAAATATTCCATTGAGAACTAACTTTAAGACTGTCTTAATACTCTCTCACCTACCTCTTCTTAACTATATGTAGGATGTTCTATCATATAGGTGGGGCCATATTCTAACCATCTCGTCAGACTGATATGTGAAATTTATCTATACACTTAACAAGCTGTAAATCTTAGGCTATTTGGAGATTTGACTGGTTCCCTTTATTTTTGTTTGTGAGGTGTCACAATACTTAGGAGTTGGGGAGGGGTTTCATGAGCTGACAAATGAAAAAACTGCCTATCTATAATCCATGAGAAGAAGAAGTAGAATCTTTGTAAAAATTTTATATATTGTTTTCATGATATGGGCTATTATACCAACAATTATTTTTATTGAAATGATAAATTATATACCACTAACATCACTATGTGTTATAAGCCCGCTGTACATTTCTTCGACAGATTGCTTAACTAGTTCTTTTTTTCAATTACAGAATGTTAAAAAATTTCACTACAGATTTGTGTTACACGCTTTAGAGACAGAGGAACATATTGTTTATAGTGTACACACATGATGACATGACAAGTAATAGTGGATCACTCTTATCCTGTCTATTCTCTTGTTCACCATGACTGTCAGAAGTGCCCAAGCAGAGTGCTATGGGTAAACATCCATTACAATACGAACAAATTCCATTTGCATAGGAGTACCATATGGAGTTCCATTTGGAAGACCATATGCGGTGCCATATGGATAACTAAATGATGCACCATATGAAGAATTGGATGAGGTGTGCACACACTATAAGTGACCACGATTGTAGGTAAAAAACAGATTGTTTGAATTGATCTTCCTATTCATTGGTAATATGAGATGGATTAAATGGCATATTGTTCAAATTTACATTTGACAATTAAATTATACAACTTCTAATGCATTTTTATGATCAAATGTCCAAGTCGAAGACTTGGAAATTGATCTAATCCTCACATGATTACAATTTTCTCCAAATAACACCCTTCAAAATTCAAATTCGGCGTAGTCATAGTCACACATGGAAATCGTGTGTGATGAATCCGCCACGAATTCAACCGTTTTCCACCTTGAGCGCTTTAAAAATTGAAGGGTTAGATCCAATTTCCATTTCACTCATGCATGCTTGTTGTGTTGAATTCTGTCCCTATGCTCATTGTCCATGTTGTAACCATGTCTAAATGATACAAGCCTTCCTCCTATGTCGAGCTCCTGGCCATTCCTGAATTCACAGTGTAGGGAGATTTTCATTTGCGCAGGGTGGGGACAATTCTTGGCCTGTCTGTAGGGCCACCATGATGGTGTTTCACTGCAATTTGCCTTCGAGTTCGATGGGAGGATGGCGCGTGTAGGATCTCTAGCCTTTTTGGTCTCTGAGGAGTCAATTTCCTCAGCCACGAAATTGCCACGGGTTGGAGATCGCTGGTTCAAGCACCATCAATTTCCACGACCAAGCTACAACAGAGATTTCAAGCCCCAGTTTCAGAATGTTTATGGAGCTAATGGGTACTCCAAAGAATGGATTAAGGATGAGATGATTAATCCCCTGATCATCATTACTAGAATTATCACTTGTGAAGGTAGATACTCTATTTTCAAAGCTTGACATTTTCATCTGTTAGCTCATTTCCAATTTAATAAGCCCCTGAATTTTCCTTTCTACTTCTTGAAAAGTCTTGATAAAATGTCTTCCCAAGTACTAAATAATGTGGTCAATCCTCATAACATTCTATTCCACCACGGCCTCATCAATTTGCTTGTCATAACCGAGTTGAAAAAATAGGGTAAGACATGGGATGAATTCCTCTATCAATTCTCAAACCCCCATCTCACAGTCAAGACCAGCAATAAATAATTTGAGTAGGGACTGTTACTCCATCTAAGCCTCATTCTCCAAAGACTCCAAACCCTCCCACTCAAACTATCTCTCTGTTTGAACAAAATACCAAGAAAATTATTGATTTCCCTGTAGCCTCATCGGGCAAGAAAACTAAAAATCCTATTGATAATTCTCCAATTCCCTCAACACCTATTGATCCTCAATCCAAGAAGTTACAAGAGGCAATTCAACAAGATTTCCCTTTAGTCCCTACGAATAGCAGAGGAGCCAATCAATTGAAAGGGGAATCTTTTCGAAGAAGTACTCGAAGTGAAAGTGGAAATCCTAATGTAAAACCCCCAAGCACTTCAGATCCTATCCAAGTATCTTTCAGTCATGAAAGCCCCCATAAAAGACTCATGGAATTTTATGTAGAAGAGTTGGAGCCTGATAGAGAAGTAAAATCTGAACCTATTCCCTCTCACAAGAACTCTATTACTCCTACCTCACAGATGCCTACATCATCTTCCAAAGCTGACAGAACCTCTACATCCATCAAGGGATCCAAGCCCTCCTTTGAAACATCTTATCATACTCCAGTTATTGAAAAATTACAACAAGAAAATTCTCAGTTGCTTCAATAGTTGGAAGAGTGAAAGACTATGGATAGGCATCTCCATCATGACAATGTAGTATTGCAAGAAAAAGTGAATTCTCTCCAACGATTAGTTGATCAAATGACCAATGACAATCGCAAATTCCGTGCACAATTGAAACATCATAAGAGGCCCAAGACAAAGTCTTCAGAACAAGAGGGAGAAGCTTCTAAAGCTAGTCCACCCCCTCCTTCGCAAGTCTAGTCATGTTGGGTGATTAATTTTTGTTTGCAATGGGACCTGCAAACCCTTAGGCATGGGGGTAATGTTGGGATCATATTTTGATTGTTTTATTGCGATGGTTGAATCCTTTTTGCACTGATATTATATATGCTATTGACCATTTTGAAGGAGTTTTCAAAGGATTTTATATCGATTCATCATGGATTTATATCAAGTATGTGTAATCGATGTTTTACAATGATTTTGAGATAAATTCAGTTCACTTTGATGTTTATAAGGGTTTAATGCATGATCTGTGTGTAACAAGGTGAATTCACGGTCTGATCCTCCATCCAGTACCTCATCCGACACTTCATCCAGCACCCCATCCGGTACGCGATCCGACACTTCATTCGACATGCGATCCAACACTTAAAGCGCAGAGGAGTTGGCGGTTGGTACATTGGCGGCCTGTGGTGGACAAATCAACGATTTGGATTTTGTTCCCCCTCGTGGCCTCCATCTACATAGCTCATTACACTTCATATTGGGCGGTTATGCTGATTGCTGAGTGGCTCATGGATTTTCTAGAAGCCAAAGCTGTTAGAAGCACATTTAATGGATTTTCCATTTTTAGAGGAGGTTTACCCTTCCAGTGGTCGACCTCTCGAATTGTAATTTACTTATAAATACCACTAGCAGTGGAAAGATCACAAACATAATTTTTAAGAAGAAGTTTTATTGTGTAATTTAGACATTTCTTTGCAAACTTTTATTCCAGACTGCGTTTTTAATTAATGACAGAGTCGCATTGAGTTAAGCCTGCGTTTTTCCGTTGAAGAGTAGCCACGACCTGCTGGGGGGCCCACCAGTGGTCTGGGTGACTGTATAGATAGATATATCGTGTGTTTCATTTTCTTAGTTAGAATTTACATTATTTCTTTGCTGTATGTATATTTTAGTTCTAATTACTGTGCATGCTGATTGTAATTTAATTGTCTAAATCATCTTTCTTTAAATTGCAGATTGCTTATAGGAGCTGGTTATTTGTCATGTTGTGTTTCTTATTTCTTAGCAATTGTCCTGCAGGATACTAACTTATATGATGTATTGAAGTTTTAAATTGGTTTCTGCAAATTAAAACAGAGTATTAATTAGACAAAGGATTAGTGTAGACATAATTTTAATTTAGGATCGTTTGCAAGCTTTGATGGATTAGTAGTTGCAAGTTTTATTAGTTGTAATCAAGCTAGATTTAATTATCAGTTCAATTATGTTTTCATATATCTATTTGGTACATTAATTTTGTTTTAGTATGCTAGGATAGAAATAGATTTTGGGGTTATGTTTCCAAAAGCATTCTAGTTTGAAATCTGAGTTTTAATGATAGGATTAGTCCAGTTAGATTATAAAATCTCAGTTATAGATTTGAATTGCAATTTTAATTAGAAGCTTGAATTTGAATTAAGGTTTTTAATCATAAGTTCATAAGTTTGTAAATTTGCTTGAGTTAGCATAAGAGTGAGCTTGAATTAGTATAAGAGTGTTTTTAATCATTGATGATTGATGCAAGAAGTTTAGAGATCACATGGATATCCAAGATACTTAGTGTTGCTTCTACGATAGCAAATATTTCGTTAGATTGCTTGATTCACACTTTCCATTTCTTTGTAGAAGTCAACATTGAATTAATCCCTCTTGAACTGTCACTAATAGTCAGATTCCATCGTTATGTTATTCAACACCAAATACATAATAATCAATCTTTAAATTATCTTTTCTTGTTGTTGCAAATTAAGAATAGTTTTGATTAATTAGAATCTGAATACAGTCATGATTCTTTTTTATTAAGTAGGTTAAGATTTCTCCTTGGAAAAACAGAAATGACTATGAGTTTTTTTAAGAATAGAGTTTACTTGTTGAATTAGTCTTGATAGGTTAGTTGTCTGTTTTCTTATTTGCTTAAAGATAAAAGATCAAAAGTAGTTTACTTGCTGTTGCTCATTAGGTTGAATAGATTAACTTGTTTAAAGTAGGTTATGATTTTCTTCTTTATAATTAATTCATCAATCCATTGTTTGAAGATGCTTAGGGTAAATAGTTCAATCTCATTAATATGATTTGCTAATTGATAAAAATGAAAGAGTCATTTCTTAAGTAGATTGATCCTTAGATAGATCATCCCCTTAGTTAGACAATACTTCCATTATCTTTCCTGCCTTGGCTCATAAATTTCCACAACTCTAAGTTTACTTACCCTGGGTTGACAATTTAATTGAGGGATTTAGTGCATATAGAATACCCATCAGTCTTCATGACTACCACGTTTTTCGGTTCCTTCTCTTTTCCTACTTCAAATTGTGGTTCCATGATCTTACCTTTCATGATATCCAACACTTTATTCTTGGAAAGGATGAGGTCAATCCTTGTCTTTCATGCTCTGAAGTTAGAAAAACCTTCTAACTTGTTTTCTGACTTCATAGAGTAAGTCATGACTGCTTTGACTTGGTCAACCTTCGATTTTGACCAATAACTCAAACTTGACATCTTGGCTTGTTGAGAGTACCAGGAGGTGCGCTAGGCTAGGGCACACTAGGTTATCTAGGAATTAGGTCAAGCGCTTCACTTAAGGTGCCTCAACATGAGGGGTAGGGTTTTGTTGTTGCAACAAAACTCTGACTGCAACTACAACTGTAATTGAGAAAATACTCCCAATCTAACTTCCATTGATTAGACTATTTGAAGATAGTGTGGGCCCATAACCTTTTAGAATAATAAGTGTTCTTGTTTCATCGTAGACAATATATCAATATCGTCACCCAACCATAGGCACAAAGGCCACCCCCGAGCACCTTAACCTTGACATAGAGAATAATTTCGGAAGCAAATCCTAGAACCAATAGCCAACCAAGGTAGAGTACCTCTCTCCAAATCTATCATACCAAGTAGAAATTCTGAATTATAACCAAAGAAGAAATTCCAAACCATAATCTAAGACTATGTCACTACTGTAACAGTTGCAGTTCTCCTCCAGTCATGCACACCACTTGTCCTTATGTAGTTGTGAGAGTGAGTGTGTCAAATGAGCTTGAGTTCCCTCTTATTTATAGTCCTCCAAGTGACCTAACTGGGTTGACTTCTACTTTTGGAGGATAATAACTCAATATTAATTATTCTCTTGAGTCGACTTGTCTTCTAGGGTTATTATCCAATGTTTTAGGGTTTCTCTTGCTTCCCAGAATATTCTAGTCTCGTTAAAGGTTACACGTAGAGGTTAATACCTCCTGTAGCTACCATAATATCAACAAGAGGGACTTCCATATACTATTGGAAAGGTCTCAAAATAAACTTTCCAACCATGTAACTTGTGCTTCCATTTGACTTAGTTATGTAGGGTATAAATGCCCTCAAATATAGGGTATCCAAATTGACCACAAATAATAATTTCAATAATCTCCATCTTGCAATATTTATCTTGGACATATGTAGGCTTTGTTGACGTTTGAATCTGTCAGGACCGAAACAACAACCTCACGAGGATATGAATCCCCCTGCGTTTTTAAAGATGTGGTACTCCTCTTTGGCTAAAAGATATATCTTGAATATCTTGGATTAGGAGAATGCTTAAAAAGAAAACCCTAGATATTTATTGCTTGAATTTATTCAATAAAATGGTTCTTCAATAACCTGAATTGATCTTTATATGTAGCAATGAATCTCTTTAAAATAAGAAAAGATTGAAGGAGAGATTCAACATCAGAATTTATTTGTAATCAACATCACAAATCACATATAAATGCATCCATATCTTCTTCACAAGAAATAGGAGAGAATAATTTGATCATCTCAAAGAATTTTAAAATAGTATTACTATCAAGATCAAAAGAGAATTTGATAGATCAATTTCAAATATCTCATACTTAAGACTCAAAGTTACAAAATACAATCGAAATCAACCCCAAAATTATTCTTTGTGGAGTTTTATTCATGAAAATTGTTCTTCATTACAAAATGATTGATAGTCATGCATATCGCTGTAAATACTCTGTGATCATATAAGAAAAATATTTTGAATAATACAAGAAGAACACTCAAGAACTCAGCGTTGTGCCCAATTCATAGATTCAAGCATAAAGTTATGAGAAATAGTGTAGAAGAAGAGAAAGAGTGGAGAAGATAGAGATTTTTCTTCATTGATCAAAAGCTTCGTTGTATATTCATGGTTGTACCTTCTTCTTCTTTTGATATTTTTTCATGCCCCTTTAATAGTTCTTATTACAAATGTGGAACCCTCGATGAAACACTTCTTCTCCTTTTTAAAATTAGATCTTTTAACTACTTGAGTAGTTAGGGTTTTTATTTTCTTTAATTTCTTGTAGACTTTTCTTCTTGAGATATTCTCTTTAATTAATGCCTCATTGAGTGTTTTTTAATGAGTTCATGTCATTATCATTCATATCTTAAAAATGGGTCCTTTTCCTTTTTCAATAAAAATTTATTTAAAAAAATTCAATTAATTGTCCTTTAAAAGAGGAGGAATGTATTTTAATTTTCTAGAAGTGATAGTCACCTTTTCATCCATTGAAATCATTTTAGTTGTGATATTCATTTTATTAGATTTCCAACAATATAATTTTTTCCCAAATCTGTCGCCCGGATTTCAAGATATGAGTTCGTGAAGTTGGGTTATCACAAAAACCCATTAAAAATGAAGTTGACTGATATTTCAATTTCTGGAAAAAATGTGGCCACTTTCAGCCCTTATAACTTGTACTATCATCTTCTTTGTCGAAATACCTTTCCAACGGTATAAAATTTACGTGATTCCGAAGCTCAAATTATGACTTCTGGAAGATTGTGACTCAACCACCATCGATCGGATGTCTTGGGGAAATCTCAACCCTTGATTTGGGTTTCATGCTCCCTTTTGGAAATTCGACTTGTTTTCATGAAAATTATCCCACATGCATGGGACTTTACAAGTCATTAGAGTATTTATGAAAGAATAGGATATACACTTATCAAGGATTAAAATGAGACTATGGAGATTAATGGGTCGACCTCCCTTAGAAAATTAATTAATACAATATAATTTTATGTGCCAAGTCAAACTCCACCATGTCCAATCAACATATAAATCAACCTACCAAATATTTCCACATTTCATATTCTGATAATTCACCATTAACTTCCACGTGCCACATTCCCATAGGTTGCCACATGTCATATTCCATGAGATTCCATATGGCATCAATAATACACTGCCATGTGATGTATTTCATTGGTTAATAAAAGTGTTATTCCATCAAATCATGGGATGCCATGTGTAATTACATGAGTGGATGAAATAAGGAAAGTTCTTATTGGTTGGTGGTGTAATGGAGGAAACTTAAGATAAAAGGTTAAGTATAGGAGGATGGGTGAGAGGGTAAGTGAGGGGGTAGGAATGGGTAGTTAGGGGGAGGGGAAAAATGTTGGTGTAGTGGGTAGATGGGTGACGTAGGCTGAGGTACGGGGGGTGTAGTTTGTAGGTAGAGGGTTGGCGGGTGAGGGAGGTGAGGGAGTGTGTGAATCCATCCAACCACCAATGACTAAAAAAAATATTAAGTATGGAGTGGGGGGAGGTAAGGGATAAGGGAGAAGAAAGGATGGAGAGATAAGGAGATGGGTAGGAGTAGAGTCAAGGGTGAGGGAAGTAAGATAAGTAAGGGGTGAGTGAGGATTTAGAAAATTTCTACATATGGGATTATGAGAGTATAGAGTGGTAGAGGAGACTAAGAGAAGATGGAAGATACGAGAATATTCTAAGTGTTGGAGAGTATGGTGGGTGCCTACGAATAGAATATTTTTATGGGTTTTGAACCCAAAAATTAAAGAATAAACCAAGGGTTTTGGGCCCGAGAAATTAATATTTTTGAAGAAATTAGTTTTTTTCCATATGGAAAAAGTGTGCTTTTCTACTTAAACTTAAACCCAGATATCTTGAGCATACGAACTCGAATTTTCAATCCGAAAAATGCGTGGAGAAGATGATACTGAGGGATACACAATGAACTTATAATAGTTCAAAAATGTTCTTCTTTTGATATCATTTTTTTTATGAATCCAAGAGTGGGGAAATATAGATGACCAAATTTTGGTCAACAAGCTTCTTCACTTGGTTTTAAGGCTCCTTCAAGGCTCCATTTGTGTACAACTCAAAGTGGGCATGTGGAAACAGCCACATGTTATCTCATCCCATGAGGGCCATGCTTAAAATCTATGCCATAAAAAGACCACTTTGGAGTTATATACACTTATGTCAAGGCTCCTTCAAGGCACTTCAAGGCTTATTCAAGTGTACACATAATTACTGCTTCATGGGCTTCTTAAATTTTTCTTTGACATTGACTTGTCCTCATGGCTTGACTAGTGCATGTTGGCTTCTAAAGGATTCATCAACATATATTCAAGGATTCATCTCTTGGATTCATGGCTTCAAGGTTTCTTTACTTGGCTTCATGTCTTCAAGGATTCTTCACTTAGCTTCATGGCTTCAATACTCAAACAATCTCAAGTATTATTTACTTGGCTTCATGGATTCAAGGCTTCTTCGATTGGATTCAAGGATTATTCACTTGGCTTCATGGCTTCAATACTCAAACAATCTCCCCTTTTCACTGCCACATCATCATCATCACTGTTACATCCTTATCATTACATCCACATCATCATCATCATCATCATCATCACTGTTACATCCTTATCATTACAGCCACATCATCATCATCATCATCATCACTGCCACTTTGACATCAATGACAACAATTTTCTCAACAATCTCCCCCTTTGTCATTGATGGCAACACCTTCTTCCTTTTGCAGTCATGCATGCTCACTCTATCCATCACTATGGTCACTCTATCCATCACTTTGTTTCTCTCCCCCTTTGACATCAATGGCAAAGGAATCATTTTTTCTTATCATGTGACTCCCCCTATCACCAAAAAATTGTTTCTCTCCCCTTTGACATCTAGGATAAAGAGTTCCTCCCCCTCTGGAATTTCATGATTCTCTTTCTTATTCTATTGCTCCTCTTGTTTTCATGTTTTCATCCACTGTCATTTAACTAATTTTGTTTCTCCCTTTTTCATCAACGGTTCCATCTTTTGACTGTAATGCTATCTTTGTCAACATCTTTCCTTTTCAACAATACTCCCCCTTTGATTGTGCTAACCCCCCCTTACACTGGGCTATTTCTTGAAGATTTTTGAAGTATCTCCCCTGTGATCTTATATTATTTACCAAGCCACTATATTATACTATGTATAATACTCTATTGTCCTTTATTTGGTCTTCCTTTCCTGCTACTTAGACTCCCCCTCAACATTATCCACGATACTGGGAGTCTCTATGCCAAATTGTTTAGAATAATGTATAATGTTGCTCTGCTATAGGATCATCATTTGTATTCCTGTCATATTCCTCTTTACTTGCATATTTATCATCGCCACTCATCTTTGCAACTCATGTGGGTATGTCCTCTTATAATTCTCCATTGACTTGTTTTTCATGTTTTTATTTTCTTTTCCAAACCTTCTTATATTTGATATGAGCATTTTCTTTCATGGAAGACTCCATCATGCTTCTATAGTCCCGATCCATGTGTCCATAGTTGTGGCATTTGTAATATTCAACATTATTGTAGATACCTCTATTCATTACTTGAGTATTTCTTGCATAACATCCACAGTCTATAACCTTATAACCAAAATTATTGCAAGAAAAACAATAACCAGGAAAAAAAATTTGATACCTGAGAGAAAAGGGTCTTCTTTGAAATGGAGGTCTTTGAGATGCTTGTTTGTCATGTCTTGATTGATCATGGTATTTTACTCTACTACTGGAATCCTTTGAAGCATTTGTATGGATTTTAGGTCTTTCTTCAGTCTTTTTTGGTAGTTTGAAACTCTTTTCTTCTTCAATGTGTTTCTGCTTGTGGTCATACCCAATACTTGTCTTGTCACTTGGAGACATTTGTTGATTGAGGATATCTTCTAAGGTTGATGAACTCTTATAAAAATTCAAGCTTGTGGAAATTGTCCTTTTCACTTCTTCTCTTAGAGAAACAATTTCAAGTTCTTTTTCTTGACATATTTCTTCCTTCTCTTTTAGTTGGTTGTTTAGGACTTCTTCAATTTTTTTATCCTCTTCTATTTGAATCATAACATTCTGTAGGTTTGTGTTTAGTTGGGTATCTTTCTCTTCTAATCAATTCTTCAATGTTTCTTCAATATTCTTAGCCACTTGATCCAAAAATGATCCATAGAATACTAAGAACAACTCAGAACTCACAGAAGCAACTCAGGACGCTTAGAATGGCCTCAACAGACAGAGAAAGGGAAAAAATTCAAAGTTATCAAATTTAAGTGAAAATGACATCATCACGAAGATCATGTCACAATATTTCCAACGATGCAAATAGATCATCAAACAGAGTTACGGATTGAAATATATTCACGGTCAAAGTTTGGTCAACCTAGCCCAATCAGCAGGGGACGAGTCAACATTCGTATTGTTGACATCAGCACCAGTGCAATTGATGTCAACATCTGTACAAAATATGTGGCATGTGCAGGAGGTGACATGTGTCATGATGATGCCAACATGATGTCAACATGGTGATGTGGCAACACCAGAGGCTACCACGTGTCACCCATATTTGGCATTTCTGGGCCATTCCGTGGACCAGTAAGATTTCACCACGTGGCAGTCCATACAGTGACATGGAGATGAAGTGGCAAGTTGAGTTGGCAGTTGAAGTGGCATCCATATAGTGACATGGAACTCATGTGGTAGGATGATGGTACAGTGGTTGACGTGGTCCAATAGGTGGCTGCCACGTGGTAGTGGGAAAATGACCAATGACAACCTGTGATCAAAATTTTGAAAAAAAATAAATTTGGCAGGTCCGCAAAATATGGAAACCGACCAATGGATAGAACCATCGCCAAAGTAGAAGAATGACACATATTCAAATATATATATAAGTTGCAACAATCAAGCCAAAAGAGGAGGCCCGCGAGCTTGACCTCGGGACCTCCCCCCTTATTAAAGACTTAATATATGCGCCATAACCAACGGGCCAATGGCCCCATGTTGTAAACAATTCCCCTTTAATTATTTAAAAAGTGCACTCTCCTAGTGCTGGAAAGGAGGCGCATGTGGGTATGTTCGGGCACATAGTTCGAGGCAGAGTACTCAACATTTATTGCAGGTTGTAAGGCACAAAAACTAAGACAAAATTCTTCTTGGGTCTAGGAGTGCCAGACTCAGATTGAGGCGTGGAGACAATCATTTTTTGGTAATTCGATGCCATGAATTCAATGGTGCTGTCTGTTTTCTGATCTGAGCAATACTTCTGCAACTTGATTTCAGAATGAGTTATACTTATGTATTTTTCCAAATTCTTTTGTCGAGTTAATGAAAAAGCCTACCCATTTGAGAGTAGGACCCAGAGACATAGTCCACCATGTACGAACTCTGTTATCAATTTTTTGTGTTTAGATTTGATGCTTATGGATCTTCATTATTGATCTTTTCCTTCTTTAATGGTGCACTTTAATTTATGCTCATTTAATGCAATTCTTTATAAGTCACTCGATGAAAAGATCTCGGGTCATGTTGGTATCAGAGCAGTCGTCTTTGACTTGAATTATTGAGTGTGAATGCTTACTAGGTCCAAGAATAAGCAAGGTGAAGGAACTCTTAATACTTTCAATCCCGAAGTTGGTCGTGCATCCCAAAGGAAGAAAATGGCAGAAGAAGACAAGCACGATGAACATAAGAAAAACTTTCATATGGTCTTTTATCACATGTCAGAAATGGTCGAACGAATGTATGGATATTACGAGAAGAGGATGAAGAAGAAAGGGAAGAAAAAGGAAGCACATGTTGATGATGATGCTTTGGTGAACCAAAGGGCTGGAGGAGACCCTCTTGAGCCTCCATCTTCACCATCAAGTTCTAGTTCTTCTTCCTCTGAGAATTCTCATCATTCTCATCATTCTAGGCATAAAGCCTCTTTTAAGAAACCATTATTAAATCTTGATGTAAAATTTTCTTTACCTATGTTTAATGGAGATGCTAATCCTAAAAATATAGATAATTGGATCCAACAGGTTGAAGTATATTGTCGTGTTCAACATATTGATGAAGAGGAAGTTAAAGTACAACTAGATTCTCTTTGGTTGGAAGGCACTGAACTCGTATGGTGGGAGAGAAAATTTCAGGACATAATTAAGTGTGGTAATATTCTTTCCTCATGGTTGGAATTTAAATCAGTGATAAGGAAGCAATTTTATCCATTGGGTTATTTACATAAAGCAATGATGGAATGACAAACTTTAAGGCAAAGTAAAGGTCAAACTGTACAAAGTTTCATAGAAGAATTTAGGAAGAAAGCTATAGCATTAAACATTCCTTTGGATTCTTATGAAACTTTAATGAAGTATATTGGCGCACTTCATAGTTATATTCTTTATCCTTTTCTCTTGTTTAACCCCACCAGTCTTGACGAAGTTTGTGTGCAAGCCACTCACCTTGAGAATATGGGAAAACATGTTCAAGAAGATCCCACAAAGAAACCTTCCAATCTCCCACATAAACCTTTTAAGAAGTTTAAAAGGAAGGAAAAGAAGACCGCCAAAGTGACGAGAGAAGGAGGAAATCCATCTTGCATTCATTGGAAGAAAAGTGGTCACGATGATGAACAATGTTGGAAACTACATCCAAATAAGAGACCGAAACAGTTCGGTGGAAAGGGGAAGACAAAAACCATTTCTATAGGGCAACAAGATCTTTGTTCTGATTCAGGAGACAAAGGAAATATCACAGTTGTTGGAGTACAAGGTAAAGATTCCCTTCATGCTAGTTCAAATTCCAATAATGAATCTCATGATGACGAACGAAAGAGGAATGAATTATTTCACATAAGAGTTGTATCTAAACACACTAAGATAGACACATTATTTGATTCGGGTTCCCAATTAAATTTGATATCTAAAGCACTTGTCAAAAATATGGCTCTTGAAATGAAACAACATCCAAAGCCTTATCCTCTTGGTTGGGTATGTGATAGAGCAAAACTTAATGTCACCAAACAATGTAGGTTTAGATTTTCTATTGCTTCAGAGTTGAATGATGACGTAAATGTGTTGCCCTGCACAAAATAGATCTAGCTAAACAATGATACACACATTTGCAGAGAGAATTGGAAAAAGAAGAATAAGGAGAGAAAGAATGGAAAAAATTCTCATTAACCATTATGAATAATGAATAATTTACACATGATATACTCTGTATAACTCAATGAGTTCAACTTGAGGTGAACCAAGTTGCCATAGTGGTGGTCTAGAGTGATCTGTGTTAGAATATAGAAGATGGTATGCTCGTTTTACCATTGACGATACCTTCGTCACCCAACCATAGGTCGAAGCCTCCCTCTGAGCACCTTAACCTTGACCTGAGAATTCCTCCGGAAGAAAACCCTAGGCTAGATAGCCAAACAAAGAGTAACGCATCAATCCCCAAGGATAGCGCATCAAAACAGCTGATTAGATAGTCCCAAACCCTAGCCGAGAGATATTCAAGCCAAATACTGAAACTTGTTGCTGTTGCAGCTGCACCTGCACCTGCAACCCTCCTCCAAACCTATGCACCAGATTGCAACTACAGTGTGCACCAACTAGGAAACTGCAATTCTGAGATGTTGCAAATGAGAACTAGCGCCCTGTATTTATAATAATCCTGCCAGTTTTTCTGGGGCTGACTTCTCCTTTTGGGTATGTGTCTGTTCAATATATTATTATTATTTCTGG
>CBVK0100894857.1:0-22858 GCA_900067695.1 Picea abies
AGATCAGTCTCCAAGTGGGAGATTGTTGGTTGTGGAGCCTGATTATCTTCTTGATTCAGAAGTCCTTGCTTTCAGCCATGTTTATACCCCATGAAGTATTTACACCTTAGAAGCATGTACACTCTTCCACGCGGGGGAGTGCAGAGGGGGGGTACCCCCTCTGCGGGGTCCGGGGGCAAGCGGGGGTTCGGGGGCGAAGCCCCCGAAGAAAAAATTGCCTTGTAAAAGTATATTTTAATTTCATTGTAAATCTGGACCATTCATTATAAGGTCGCATATCTGACGATAGAGATTATGTTAGGGTTTTTTTCCCTAGAAGGAAACCCTCTTTTATGAGGGAATTGTATTGTGGCTATGGATGATGGTGAATATTGTATTCTGAGAGAGGATACTGTGAGAGAAAGAAGAGGAAGTTATAGCGGGTTTTGCTGTAGGTTATATCCCTTCATTTGCTGGATAATAATAAAGCAAGGACCTATGAATTTCTCTGGTGGACGTAGCCCACACTCGGTGAACCACATAAATCTGTGTCTCTCTTGTATTGTGTGTCTTCTGTGTTTTGTTTCTTTGTGTGTCTTCTGTGTTTTGTTTCTGCATTTGTTTTATTTTATTGCTCCACGGTCCTGTTTTTCTAATAGGTACTTTCTGGAAATAAACCAACATTGGTAAGTGGAGGTCACCAAGGGACTGTGTAGTAGAGAAGGGACTCCCTAGTGCATAGGAAATCTAGCTGGAAAGGTATTGATAAACTCGTGGAGGTCCCAATCTTAGTGGCAAGAGGAAAACTTGTGTTGTTGCTAGTGGAGTGAAGGAGAGTAACCTTTTTTATCCATTCCTTGACTGGATAGTTAACTGAGAGAGTCGCCTGGTGGTATCATGGTAGCATAAAATACAATTGGGTGGAAAGGAATTTCTCCTCAATTAGTTGGTTGGTTGAAGAATTCATTGAAGAGATAAGTGTTTTCCTGATATGTATTTTGAATGTTTATTAATGATTGCAAATTGCATTTTGTTCATGTTAATGGTTTAAATATCAGGTGGATATCGGTGTCCACCCACCTATTCCACTAGCTCAAAATACAGTTTTCCACCTTGGCAGTGTTTCTACAGTTTTTCGGGTCCCAAAATTCTAAGGCTGTTTTGAGGCCCTAAACGATGTTTTTTTTTTTACATTTGGGGGAGGACCCAGGTGATAGCCAAAGGATTTGGCCTAGGTGTGGTCAAAATTCATTCCTCTCAACTAGACCTTTCCAATGATATATTGTGTGTCCCAAATGGAGATCATATTCAAAGTTACGCCCTAGGGAAGTTGATGTTTCAACTACTCCCATCGGGTGCCAAAAACCTTTTGGCATTTCATCTTCTGGGGTTAGGGTTTTGGATTTTATTTATGTTAAAAATTCCTTTGGAGCCTCATTGTAAACATCATATTCTTGCGAAGCATATCCATCACATATCTTCTCAAAGATAAGCTGCCCCCATTCTAGCGAGTTCATTCACTCTGTATTTTTACAGTTTTTGTACATTCCTTTCATTAATAAAAAACATTGTGCATTACTATATTGCTGTGTTTCTGGAAATATATCCATGTATTTTCTTATTATTTTTCTTCCTTCATTTCATTCTCAAAATAATCCAGATTAGTGTTATCAGAGCAGGCTACTCCTTTTCATTTCTCGGTGCATTTCCCCGATGAGGTTAGGGTATATAGAGTTTAGTATCAAGCTAGTTTCTCTCGAGGACAACCGCTCTCGCTAGCCCAAGCAACCTCACATGGTGGAAGAAAAGAGAGACAAGGGAGAAAAATATCCCATCAAGTCGTTGCTCACGGAATCCCTCACACAATATAGGAACGAGATGTTGGAGAATTTTTCCAAAATCCTTCAATGATTTCCAACAATAACATGCATGTCTTCATCAAGCAGTCACTTTGGAGACTTTGCCCTATTCAAGGTATAAGTAAATTTTGATATTTCCATATTTGAAGGTCAGATAGATACAAATGCTTTGAAAAAGTGGCTAAATTTGCTAGAAGTTTAATTCTTTGTTCAGAAATTTTCTGGCAGAGAAAATATCACCTTTGCACTCCTTAAGGCTCTCCCCCATGTCAAACATTGGTGGGAAACTTATCGACATAAAATTTCCACAGATGAGTCTGGAATATTTAGGGTCAAGCCCACTTGGGATTTTTTTATGGATGTGGTCAAGGAACAATATTACCCTGTTGGAAACTATGACGATGAATACATGAGATGGACCATATTGCATCAAGAGTGGGGCCAAACAGTGACAGAGTTCAAAAATACCTTCCATACCTTGTGCACCAAACTGGGTATCAAATAATCTGAGTGACATATGGTTCTAAAATACCATGGGGCTCTACATAGGTACATCCAAACTGAAATGTAGTTTCTGGACATCTCATCAGTGGGAGCTTCTTATCGATATGCTGTCAAGATTGAACAAAAAATTAAGTTGTAGAACAAGCGGGAGTTTGGGTTTGCAAACATGCAACAACCAAAGAATGGTAAATATTTTGCAAGCTAGTACCTTGAGTCAAATATAAATATGAAATTAGGAATCATTAACATATCTACTAGAACATTTATTCTAACATATAACAAATATACTAAATTCTCATAATTTCTTCTCATAACTAGAAGGTTTACATTTAGAGTTCCCTTCCACATGGCCATTTGTCCTCATTATTGCTACCATGAAACTGTCATTTAGAGACATCACCCTGCAATTCTTCTTGATAGAACTTTATTACATTGGCAAGTGTCACATTATTCCACTTTATTACATTGCATTAGTAAGTGCTTCAATATTAGATAATGGAGTTTAATCTTTGAACAAGTGGGTGTGTGAGTCAAATTTGAGTCCAGAAACCCTCCCATATCGTTAAGGCGTGTAAATACTCTATCCATGTGAAATTTCAGTGCATACAAAAATAGTTTGAAAAAATTTCAACGTTGGTCCCATTCACAGGTCAATGTTGCCCATGTCTAGTCCTAGTACAATTTATGTTCGTTGTTCATTTTAAAATTCGTTCGATAGTACACATGTCCCCACATCTAGTATTGCAAGGGCATATTTCTATGGTGTTCAACGAAAAAGAGGGATTTTTCATCACAAATATGACACACATACATTTTATATACATTAATGTATAACCTAAAATAAAAATGAAGAAAGGCTGATGCAAGCTTAAAACTTGCGTCAACCAATTTGTGTACCTTGAAATAAAAATAGGGTTTATGGTTTACACAATGAATTGATTATGGAAAAAAGTGGGTGTGAGAGTCAAATTTAAGTCTAGACACCCTCCCATATCATTAAGGCATGTGAATAGTCTATCCATGTGAAATTTTAGTGCATACAGAAACAATTTGAAAAAATTTCAACGTTGGCCCCATTCACAGGTCACTGTTGCCCATGTATAGTCCTAGTACAATGTATGTTTGTTGTTCCTTTTAAAATTCGTTCGACAGTACACACGTCCCCGCATCTAGTACTGCAAGGGAATATTTTTATGGTGTTGATTAAACAATGAACGAAAAAGAGGGATTTTTCATCACAACTATGACACACATACATTTTATATACATTAATGTAGAACCTGAAAGAAAAGTGAAGAAAGGCTAATGAAAAATTAAAATTTGTGTCAACCAATTTGTGTACTTTGAAAGAAAAATAGAGTTTATGGTTTACATGATGAATTGATGATGGAAACAAGTGGGTGTGTGAGTCAAATTTGAGTCCAGAAATCCTCCCATATCATTAAGGAATGTGAATAACCTATCCATGTCAAATTTTAGTGCATACATAAATAGTTTGAAAACATTTCAACTTTGGCCCCATTCACAGGTCACTGTTGACCATGTCTAGTCCTAGCACAATTATGTTCATTGTTCCTTTCAAAATTTGTTCGATAGTAAACACATTACCCTTTTAAGAAATCAATGAAAAAGAGGGATTTTTCATCAAAACTATGACACACATACATTGTATATACATTAATGTAGAACCTGAAATAAAAATGAAGAAAGGTTGATGCAAACTTAAAACTTGCGTCAACCAATTTGTGTACTTTGAAAGAAAAATAGGGTTTATGGTTTACATGATGAATTGATGATGCAAAAAAGTGGGCGTGTGAGTCAAATTTGAGTCAATAAACCCTCACATATCGTTAAGTCATGCAAATAGTCTATCCATGTCAAATTTCAGTGCATATAGAAACAATTTGAAAGAATTTCAACGTTGGCCCCATTCACATGTCATTATTGCCCATTTCTAGTCCTAGTACAATTTTTGTTTGGTTCGACAGTACACACATCCCTGCATCTAGTACTACAAGAGAATATTTCTATGGTGTTGATTAAGAAATGAATGAAAAAGAGGGATTTTTCATCAACTATGACACACATACATTGTATATACATTAGTGTAGAACCTAAAATAAAAATGAAGAAAGGATGATGCAAAATTAAAACTTGGGTCAACCAATTTGTGTACTTTGAAATAAAAATAACGTTTATGGTTTACATGATTAATTGATGATGGAAACAAATGGGTGTGTGAGTCAAATTTGAGTCTAGAAACTGTCCCATATAATTAAGGCATGCAAATAGTCTATCCATGTGAAATTTCAGTGTGTTATCACCATGACGATCATGCTTCAAATCTGAGTTTAAATTTAGCAGGTGACTAAATCAATGTAGAAGACATGGCATCTCAGGTCAGATAGGGCAGTGATATGGGAAAATATAGTGAAAGAGCGAAGGAAGTAGTCCTACAGATCATTGATATTGAAGTATCCCAGATCAATGGTTGAGGCTAATATCGAACGATGAACTAACACAAAACTTAATTGTGCGAAGGTAGACCGAGGAAAACCATTGTGGTTTTAGTAGTGGACGCGTGGCACCCATAGAAGTATATCGGGGCGAAAAGCAGTTTGCCTAAAACTGTGTTTCCAACAGCCTCGATATCACATGGTCTAATGTGTCAAATCAAAAACTTGTGGGGGAGGTGACAGCTAGTTAAATGACCTCGCGTCACTCGTTCGAGTACTTCACAGTTGTATGATGTCAAGCGAACGCCACTGGATAATGAACTCAAAAGATAATAATTTGAAATGGATTGGCCGAGCATGGTAAACCAATGTACCTGCAAGTGATCTTGTCAGTGATTCATGATTGGAACTCAATAACTATTGATTCTCAAGTATGGATAGCATTATTCTGATCCAGAGAGGCATCATCGCATCTACAAGCGAAGTAATCTCTTATTTGATCGACTCTCTTATTTCTGTAGGAACATCTTGGTGTCCATGAAATTGGGATACATGGACAAAACCAATCAAGCGATATCCAGTGAAACAGGTTTTTCAAGTAACATGGCAGGTTTATCTACGAGTAAGAAGGAAAGGGTGATTACACATATATTAACAACCAAATTCCATACAAAACCTACTACAGACCCAGAATTAGAAGTCAGGATAAATCCCATCATGAGGGACCTAATCATCAGCATGCGCGTAGAAGAACCCTACAGGTGAGCTGTGAAAAAGAAACGAAGCAAATGACAAAATACAGAAACCATAGCTGAAATGACTGAAAGCGTTGGGGATAATCAACAAGTCTAGTTGGACACTCTAAAGGAGGAAATCGCCAAACTAAAATGAATTCTCAAGTGGGAATAAGTACATCCCAATTTTTTTTGGATAGATAGCGGTTGAAGAAACGAGGCCCAGATATGGCAGACCTGTTCCTAACGGTCCCTTTAAAATAGGATAACTGTTATTATAAATCATTACCTTTTTGTAACTTATCTCTATTTTTAGAATTATGGGTAAGTCTGAACATTTTGAATTCTACAAGTAATTCCTCTCTATATATATTATCTTGAGGATATAGAAAGCATGGAGAAAAGGGGAGCTTGCCCTCTGTGCAGGAAGACTTTGTAAACTTTGGGGCTAGAATGAATATATAAATGCAGAATCAGATTTCAGACTGTTTATGAAAAGATTCTAATTGGTGGTGATATGAGTCTTTTGTTCTTTCATAGTATGTGATTCTTGTACTCTTTTATTTAATTTACACTTTCATTTGTCTAAATTGGAGAAATAAAGGCCCATAATTCATCATTTGATTCTCTTGGTTTAAGCAATTTAGACTATGTGTGTTTCTTCCTAGCTTATTCAGAATTCATTTTTTGAAATGCTCTGACGAATTTATATGTTTCCTTTTCCTTTGATGCCATGCAAGTTCAAGATATAAACTCAAACTCATTGCCTCATTTAGCCTTTTCCTCTTGATATTTTTTGTGTTTTGACAATTCATTGTTCATTCCAGACTCCATAGCCCAAATGTTATCTTCATTTCTTCAGTTATTTTATAAAACCCCCCAAAATATATCAAATCTAGCCATCAATTACCAAATAAATATGAAGTGACATGAGAGATCCCTCTCTGAGTTGAGCAGGCTAGTGCCTCAGCTCTAAAGCTGGTTGAAACAGTTACCTCTGTCATTTGTCTATTCATCTAGACAAAATTTACAGAGTGCTAACACAGTTCATATAGAAACAATTTGAAAAAAATTCAACGTTGGCCCCATTCACAGGTCATACGATGATGATGACATTTATTGATCATTCCAGTTATATTGCTTATTCATGAGGCCAACAGAATATAATCTCATGCATATTTAGACCTTATTGCAAAACAAATTGCATTAAGGTAGCTTATTTTACCTATGTATTTCTCCACAAGAAAGAGAGAGAGTTAACCTATGGTGGTCAATTTTCTTTTAAAAGAGATTAATAATAGTTTATACTTACATTTTTAATGACCCAATTCTTCGGTGATGGGGGTTATATAACCATATATCGCTTTAAATTGGGTAATTTTGGATACTTTGAAAGCTAGTACCTTGAGTCGAATACAAATATGAAATTAGGAATCATTAACATATCTACAAGAAAATTTATTCTAACCTATAAAAAATATAATAAATTCTCATAATTTATTCTCATAAATAGAAGGTTTGCATTTAGAGTTCCCTTCCACATGGCCAATTGTCGTCATTATTACTTCCATGAAACTGTCCTTTAGAGACATCACCCTGCAATTATTCTTGATAAAAATTTATTACATTGAAAAGTGTCACATTATTCCACTTTATTACATTGGATTAGTAAGTCCTTCAATATGAGATAATGGAGTTTAATATTTTAAAAAGTGTGTGTGTGAGTCAAATTTGAGTCCAGAAACCCTCCCATATCTCTAAGGCATGTGAATAGTCTAGCTATGTGAAATTTCAGTGCATACAAAAACAATTTGAAAAAATTTCAATGTTGGCCCCATTCACAAGTCACTGTTGGCCATGTCTAGTCCTAGTACAATTTATGTTCATTGTTCATTTTAAAATTCATTCGACAGTACACATGTCCTCGCATCTAGTACTACAAGGGCATATTTTTATGGTGTTGATTAAGCAATCAACAAAAAAGAGGGATTTTTCATCACAACTATGACACACATACATTGTATATAAATTCATGTAGAACCTAAAAGAAAAATGAAGAAAGGATGATGCAAAATTAAAAATTGCATCAAACAATTTGTGTACTTTGAAAGAAAAATAGGGTTTATGGTTTACATGATGAATTGATGAAGGAAAAAAGTGGGTGTGTGAGTCAAATTTGAGTCCAGAAACCCTCTCATATCATTAAGGCATGTGAATAGTCTATCCATGTGAAATTTCAGTGCATACAGAAACAGTTTGAAAATAATTCAATGTTGGCCACATTCACAGGTCACTTTTTCCCATCTCTAGTCCTAATACAATTTATGTTCGGTTTGAGAGTACACACGTCCCCGCATCTACTACTGTAAGGGAATATTTTTATGGTGTTCATTAAGAAATCAACGAAAAAGAGGTATTTTTTTATCACAACTATGACACACATACATTGTATATACACTAATGTAGAACTTGAAAGAAAATGAAGAAAGGATCATGCAAACTTAAAACTTGGGTCAACCAATTTGTGTACTTTGAAAGAAAAATAGGGTTTATGGTTTACATGATGAATTGATGATGGAAACAAGCAAGTGTGTGAGTCAAGTTTGAGTATAGAAAGCCTCCCATATCATTAAGGCATGTGAATAGTCTATCCATATGAAATTTCAGTGCATATAGAAGCAGTTTGAAAAAATTTCAACGTTGGCCCCATTCACAGGTCACTGTTGCCCATTTCTAGTCCTAGTACAATGTTTGTTCATTGTTCCTTTTAAATTTTATTCGATAGTACACACGTCCTCGCATCTAGTAATGTAAGGGCATATTTTTATGGTGTTGATTAAACAATGAATGAAAAAGAGGGATTTTTCATCACAACTGTGACACACATACATTGTATATACATTAATGTAGAACTTGAAAGAAAAATGAAGAAAGACTGATGCAAACTTAAAACTTGTGTCAACCAATTTGTGTACTTTGAAAGAAAAATAGGGTTTATGGTTTACATGATGAATTGATGATGGAAACAAGTGGGTGTGTGAGTCAAATGTGAGTCCAAAAACCATCCCATATCATTAATACATGCAAACAATCTATCCATGTCAAATTTCAATGCATACAGAAAAAACATGGATTTTTCATCACAAAAATAGTTCAAATGAAATGAGGCCACAATCAAATATATATTAGAGCGGGTGTAGTGTGAGTCGTATTTGATTTTGGAAATGCACATTCTTCTCGCCACATAACTCATGGGCCAAAGTCCCATGTTTTCAAACAGTTTCAATGAAAACACTATATAAATGACAAACACGTTCATCGAAACTTCGTTGATGCAATACTATGACAACAATATTGATGACTTCTATGATCATGATGGTATAAAAATGAATGAGCTTCTCTTAGTTTCAAGAATAATTTATCCTCTATTGAACAAGGCCAATCGTGTGAATGTGGAATCTCATATGGCCCCTCCCCTCCTCCTCACATCACTCTCAATTGATCCCCAATACCCAATCTATAAAATAGAAAATAATTGAAAGCAATGTCCTAGTAAGATTCATGCATAGAAACTACAATTTTTTTTTTAATGAAGGTAAATGAAATTATGTGTTTGTAAATGATATTTTTAGTTTACCATGTACTTTAGTGTATTGGCAACTATTTTCAGGTTTCACATAATAATTAAACAACATGTAACATAGGATATAAAAGTGTCATATAAAACTTAAAAACGTGTAATTAACCCTTGACATTATAAGTAAATTATTTTAAGAGAGTAATTCATACAAATTAAAATAGATAGTCACGTACCTAATCCAACTCAACATTTGTGTAATGATCCTTAATCTGTATCTTGATCTTCTTTATCGAAATCGAAATTTGTATCATCATCGGGTTCATAAATGATGTTGAAAGAATTGATGATATCATCATCATCATCAATGTCATTCAATCATATTTTCATCGACATCATCATCAAGAATTGCAATATTGTATCCTACGCCCAGGTCATGATCTTTTTCATCTTCTTCGTCTATCGACCCTACATGATCTTCCAGTTTTGTTTGATCTGGCGAATCATATTATTGATCTTCAATATCATATTTTTCTTGTAAATGAGTACACTTAACTGGCATTCCTCTTGGATCATATCTAATAATAAATGACCAATCCCTCTCACATGGAACATTTGAGTAAAAGACCCGTTCACATTGTCGTGGAAAAAACATAGCGATCATGTCCTCTTTCAAACACCATTGTTTTAATCATTGGAAATCCGTTGGTAGGTTGAATAACAGTTCTTTCCTCATCACATTCATGCATTCGTAACCTATACCCTTTGACATCGAACATAACTAATTTGAAGGAATTAAAGTCACACTCAAGTATATCAGATAAATACACATAGTATGTATTTTTAGACTCTCCAGGATGTCTATCACTCTTAGATGAAACATTAGTGATCTGGAATACTGCATTTATCCCACTATCAGAAGTTTTCTTGGTTTCATCCAATTGTTTGATGAAAAATTTACGATCATTGCACCACATAGCCTTGTGGTGTTTCAACTGCAATATGCCAAATATGCCAAATATGTATTGTCAATTAATAAATTAACATATATATTTATATAACTTGGAAAGTATTTGAAAAATACAGTACACATGTAGTCACATTAATATAATATAAATTAACTGAATAAAATGGGTGAATTTCCTTTCCTGTCCATATTTCAAACCATATGCTAAATCAATTTCCCTTTGTGTAACATTGGCATATCTATTACGACGAGCTTCTCTAACCAATTCAGACAATCGTTACCATGATAGCCTACCTCCATGATGTTGTTTACATCTTTCAATCCATATATTCATCCAATAAAGATTATTTGCAATGTATAAATGCAGTGCATCCCACTCTTGAGCAACTGAATCAAAATATCATATTTCACCAATATTAAATATTATTTATAACATCCATGGTTATAAATATTAATAATTTATGAAATAATAAATATTAATATATTAACGAGTATGTTCATATACAAAAAAAACTAAACTTTATATGTATTATTAATATAAATCTCCACAATTGTTAATATATTACCTCTCATTTTTTTCATTCTACCTTTCCCCAACAAGTGCTCCTGATATTCAAATTTTTTGATGGAGTTCACATCCCAAATGCAATCCACTACATGCATAGGTGGTGCTGCTAATTTAGGAATATACCGACTAATATACACCATGGATTGATATAACATATATCCCTCCACGATAGAATCCTCAGGATGTGCTCTTTGTCTAACCAATTCTTTCAATGATTTCAAGTGCCTCTCCACCATCCACATTGACCTTGTGTGAATAGGTCCACAAATTTCAATCTCCTCAACTTGGTGTATGAGGTAGTGTTCTTGTGCATTGAAATTTTTTGGAGGCATATACTTTTTCATTTCACACATTAGACAAGGAATTTCTCTCTTCCAATACTTTATATCATCTTCATGGATTTCTTTCAATGACAACCATCTACATGAGATCATGATGCAAGAAAATAACATGTTTCAACATAACGTAATATAATATATTACATTACAAGTAAAACACATGTCATTAAGTACAACAACAAATTGAAAGAACGTTTTGCATGTAAATCACAACTACTTACCTCATGTATTTTCCAAGATCATATATAACTGGTTTGCAAAGTCGTTTGGGAGAGATAGCGATAGAACATACTGTAACAAAAAAAATGACTTGTTATTTGTTTCGACCAAAGTAGACAAAAAAATAAAAAAATAAAAATATTTATAAGGCCAATATATATAAATATGTATACCAAAATTATTACCTTAATGAAGGTATTCCAATCATGTGTTTTTACCCCACCAAATTCACCTTTCTTTGTTAAGATATTATTTATGTTTGAAGCAAAACCTGTGGGAAATTTAATTCTTTGAATGACCTCTTTTACATCATTGCTTTGTTGCTCTGTTAATAACCATGGAAGGTTATTTCAGTCTAGTCCATATTTATTTGATTAGATCATGCTTCACATTGCATGATTGGCTTCCTGAATGTCAGTACAAATTTTGACAATTTTTTCTTTATCCCTCCTACCATCTATGATTTGCCATAACGTTTCTGTCACATTCTTCCCGATATGCATTGTATAAAAAAATGAGCTATTTTATCTCCTCATAGTAGGGAAACCTCATGAATTGAGTGGGATAACATTTAATTCCTCGTGGAAGTCCATTATTAATACCTTCATGAAGCATAAAAGAAATCACAAAAATAATGATCAAATACGATAAAATAAATTCATTGATTAAAATAAACATTCAAAACATTACATGATATATGATACATAAAGAAATTGTGTACCTTAATGATTTCTATTATATTCCAACCTCCATAGGTGAGGTGTCATTCTTCGTGGTTTTAAACCAGTCTCTTCTTTCCCATTGAAAATATGTTTTTCAATAGTAAGATACCTATGGTTCTTAGGGAGGAGGTGCCTATACTCATCAAACACCACCTTTCCTAAGATTTTTGAATGACGATACTTCATCTTAGGAACACAAACTGAACATGTGAATTTACTCTTTGTTTGAAGACCTGCAACAAATGGATTAATGTCAATTATACGATGATATTATTTAAAAATTAAACATGCAACATGATATCTTTAAAAAATTATATAGTATTAAAGAGAAATAAAATGATACATACTAGAAAAATGTGTTAGTCCTGGGGCATCATGAATTTTCCATAAAAGTATTCCACGAAATTTAAATTTCCTCTCCTCAATTGGTTTACAGATGTCATACATAGTGATGCTAGCCCATAACTTTAGTAGCTCGTCGATAAGAGGATCAATATATACATTCATATATTTAACCTGGTACTTACCTAATTGTTTGAAATTACACATAATTACTATAACCATGATATGTATATATAAGTAAATAAATAAACAAAAGATATTATGCAAAAAATGAAACAAATGAAAATGTTAGATTCAAAAAATTAATGTAAACAAATACCTGGAACAATCATTGTCAACATTATGTGCTCCCTCTTTATTGACATCCAAGGAGGAATGTTATTGTTGATAAAAAAAATATGCCACACTAAGTAAATAGAACTAAGCTCTCTGAATGGATTAACACCGTCAACTACCAATGCAAGCCTAACATTACGAGGTTCATCTTTGAAATCTTCTCATTTTTCCTCAATTTCCCTAAATGCATAACCATCGACAGGCATTCAAAGAACACAATATCCATTTATGTTACTTGCATGGTAATCCATGAATTGTGCTATGCTTTCACACCTGAACAATCACTGCAAATGTGGAATTATGGGAATATGACGAAGAACCTTTCGAGACACTCTTTTTGTTACTTGATCGGTTTGATATCTATTGATAAGACATTGCAGGCATTCTGTTTTCGAAGCATGTTGTCCACAATATATAATATGATCATTAGGACACACGTCTATAGTTTGATAATCCATTCCAATGTCTTCCATAATGGAATACAAATCTCGATATCTATGAGGTAAAATTCACCTAATAATCTATAACATAACAAATAACTAGTTAATGTAAAGAATATTAATTGTAAAAAATACATTCTTAGTTTACACATTAATTAACACTAAATGGTGAGGCCATGCTTGGATGATACTGAGGTATCTTCATCGGGGCTATGGATGCTCGCTAGAAGTGAAGCAATGCTGGCCCCTGCTAAAGAGAGGTGAAGAAAACACTTCAGCCTACAATAGTTGACTAAATTTTTGTCTTCGTGGTGTCACTCTCACAATTTCACTATGGATTTATGAAGTTTCCCAAAAATGATCAGTTGAATTAAGTGGAAGATCATTGATAACAATTTTTTATTTATGGATTTACATATAGACCATTGAATGTGGGGTCTTTAAGCTGAGTGTTGAATGGAATTTTAAAAGGTAAATTTTTCTTCTATCTAATTGAAGTCTCTCCCTCTTTTTGGAACCCAGAGATAACTGGTTCTTCCTAGTAAGTCACCATTTGTTGTGGGTCATTTCACAACAACACCCCCATATTTTAAAAGTGTATGGGTCCCTAAAATATTTTTCTCTTGTTCATTTGCACCTATATTTTACCCTACAAGACATTCACCCTTACTTCTCTCAGACAACCCAATATTAAATCAAATTTGTTTTGGGATCGTGTTCATTGGAGTCCCCTTTTCAACACATTAATTTAAAATCCGATCTTCGCAGTCCGATCACTCTAGCTCTTACATTGTTTTCCTTTCATGGAGCCCCAAGGTTTGTTATGACCTATCAAACGACCACCTCCCAAGTGAAATCCCAATATTGGACTTTTGAATTCATGTTTTATCATTCTCCAATTATTTGTTTTTATTTCTTTCAGGACATAATAATGTTTCTAAAATATCGAAGGAATATTACCTTCGATACCATCCTTGTTGGGAGCGTCTTTAATCCTCATCTTATCGAACTCTGAAGATAAAACTTCGATGGCCTCTTGATACTTTTCACTTATGTATCCCACACATTCTCCTAGGTCAAAAGCATATCTTCTATACTATTTTCATCAGAGCTCAAACATCTCCATATCCTTCAAACCTCCGACAACCATGTCCTGAAATCCTATAAAGAACATAGTTTAGTGCACCTTTCTAAAAAAAAATGAATATTTTGTCGATACCTTCCCCTCAGGTTTTAGTTCCCCCCTCATCCTAATTTACCCCAATGCCAATAACCTGAAGGGTCCCACCTCTTTCTGTATCACCATTTATTATTTAACGTGCCATGCCCACCCACTAGTCCATGCATAAGGAAATATGCCTTCGATACCCTTCCCTTCGAAGTTCGACAAAACCACAATCTCTCATACTCTAAAGGATTGACCCAGATAACGGTCTTATTCAAATATTTTTCTTGGCACTACCCCAAATTCCCAAATCAATGCATCTATCCATCTTAATAAGCTTTAATTATAGAAATGATGTGCATTAACGAGAAAATTTAAGACCATTTTTAGCAATATCCTCGTACACACATGCTTTATGGCATACTCATTCTATGTGGATGTGCATTATGAGTTATAAAAAATGCCCTTTCAAAACACATATTGCACCATAAGCTATCGAAACATAGTCTGTGAAGTTTATTTTTCGTCTAGACTCCCTCACTTACTAAGATCTCCTACTATGTTATTCCCACTGCTTGTCTGCTCGTAACCTTCATTTTCTATCGCTTAACTCATTTTTTTTCATTATTATAGCTAATGCATTATACTTAAGATAAGATGATATTCTTTTTAACGTGTTATTGCAGGATAATTTGGTTATTCGTCATGGCGAGCCAGAACCCCAAAATATCTAGAATTTCAATGTACTTCCAGGGTGTCACAGGCCCTAAATCATCATCTCGACCAGTTGAAACTATGATGACTGACACGATTAATCACACTGGAAAGGACCATTTCCCTGTATTTGAAGAGATCTATAGGATATTTGACTCCACATAATTTCCTAAAGACTACAAAGTTTTAGAGGTGTACCAAAATATCCTAAAAAGCGGTATTCACCTGGTAGCTTCCATGCCACTTCTATTTCCATACAACTAGGTAGCACAGTGGTACCTCAGAGAATTTGACGCTCCCACAAAGAACATCATGATCAAGCAGGGGACATGTGTATCTTCTCTTAGACCAGAGGATATTAACTCCATATATCACCTTCCCGCTCCCACTTTCTCATTGAATGAACCTTTATTAAAAGGGTTCACCGAGGTAAGCAATGGACCAGTTAAATAGATGAAACATTGGTGGGTGGACAAATATTAAACCCTTAAACAAAGTCAGATATTGGTCCCCACCCACAGAATTAAGACTCCTTACAATTTATTGGTGGCCATGCTCTATTGTTTATATGAGGAAGAAAAGAGTACATACTTCCAAATTGACTGGTTACCTTTAGCACATGTTGTCATTAGAATGGGACAAATCTTCAACTGGGAATATATCATAGCCTTTAACATATTCCTTCATGAAAAGAATTGCCTAGGTATGAAGGAACCATTTTTTATATGTTTCCTTTTATGATCGACGCCAATTGTTCCTCAATACAATTTCCCAAACTGGGATGGAATTGGAACCAAATTCAACCCCCCATTCATGTTTATTGCTCCCAATTGTGGAGCGTAAATTTTAGACAACATTTTTATGATATTTTCAATTTATTTCTTGCCCCTCTGCATTCCATTATTTTTGTCTTCCCAGACACATGATCTCCTTTGAGGATAGAACTGGGATGAAAGGGGTGGCCGATTGGTTCTTCTACAAGTACTATTCATTTATCAGGGTTTATGGGACCACCGGGACCCCATATCGCTTGACATATTTCTTCCCAAACCAATTATTAATGAGGGAAATAACATATTGTTGGCACTAGGCTGAAATGGAAAGAAGGATGATCGTGGAAAAGAAGGTGTGTAGAAACTAAAGTAACAACTGGTGAAAGAACAACACGCGCGCATGCAAGAAAGTGTGCACAAGGAAAGTGACAACTAGAGGAAGAACAACATGGACATGGGAGGAAGACCTAACGCCGGTAGGGTTAGGGTTTTTGTAATTTTTGGTAAGAAAGCTGAAGAGACTGAAATGTATAAATATAGATACACAGGTATCATATAAAGGGAGGTTCATCGATTGGCTTTGTAGATATTAGTTTAGCGATTTTACAGTAAGTTCATTGTTTTGTAAGGGTTCAGATTCTTATAACATTCCATTAGAGTAATACATGAATGGAGGCATTATGCAATACTGTTATGTACCATTTTTGTAAGCTGTTGAGAAAGGACACAGAAGGGGGAAGGTAGATCTGAGGATTAGATCGCAGTCTGTGGAGCCTAGTGCAATCTAGTTCGACTCATATAGGTCTCACCCATAGAGGGGAATTGTAAGTGTGTGGCTCCAAAAATGCATAAATACCATAATAAAAGAGCCAAGAGACAAATCTTTGTAGACATAGCCTAGGAGGGGGTGAACCACAGTAATATCTGTGTAATATGATGAGTGTGTGCATATCTTTACTTTCTTTCAGCAGTTAATGGTTATGATTAATAAATGAGTCAATACATGGTTATAGAATATGTTTATGCTATTTGGGAAATAGACTATGAAATACATATATGCAACTGTGAGAAATAAGTAGATTACACTTACAGCTCATGGTACATGGCTTTGGTTAATAAACCCCTATCTCATACTCAATCCTAGGTTGTAAACACCTGAGTCTTACAACCACCAATTTAAAGTTATCTTGGGTGAGACTTTGTAGTGCATTCTATGTACTGTGTTGCCTTCTGGTTTACTAGGAGGGCTGATAGTTTTAGAGGATTTTTTGGAAATCCGAATGACATGAACCTTGGGTCAATAACTTAGACAAACAGGCAGAGAAGATCGACTTGAGGAGAACCAAAAAATGGTTTTGTTTTCATGTTAATAGGAACAAGAGAGGATTGAGTAGATGAGATAGAATGAATGAGAAACAAATGAGCAAACCAAAAGAGAAATGAGCCATTAGAAGGAAATGTTGAGACCTTGGAACCCCCACGAAAGTGGAAATCGAAGGCTGGTTGAGAACCAAAGAACTAGAATTTGCACAGAAAGATAATAAAAACTCTAGAATTACATTGTGTAAATATCTGGATAAATACGTATTTACTGATTTACATGAAGTATTTTTCTGTGATTTTCTGAATCTACTATAGGAGTGGATCCTAAGGTTGAAGGATAACCACGCAACGAGCTAGATTTGACAGCTAGATTGGATCCCAATACAAATTGAGTAGTTACAACAAGTGAACAACAAATTCACCCGTGTAGTAGACTTTTGGCTTGACAGTATTGTGGCAGGCTTCATCACAGATTTTGCAGTCAACACAACGAAGTCATACAACGTAGCCGAGCAATAATTTCTACGCGGACCCAGAGGAAGTTACATTTGATCATTGTATACTTGTATTAAAATATTTCTATATAACAAAGGTGTAATGACAATGGAATCAGATAGCTAGACTTCCCTGCGTGCATGGGGGAAAGGGGGAAGCAATAACAGAGACAGGATAAATGGAAGAAAGTGAGGATAAAGTCAAGAAGGAGGAGGAACCCTTGGACCTGATCTTGATGGATGACGACCAAATTAAGTGGATCTTGGCATCATTAGGAAAGACGCATAGTGGAGTACCCTACCAATATAAGGTGAATACCAAGAAGAGAGTCATAGCCGTGAGGGAGGGATTGGCGAGTGATGAGGAAGGGGTAGAGGATCTCTGGGATGTGGAGCATATTGAGGAAATATTGCATGCAACATACGAGAGAAAGATGAGAGGCCCAAGAAGAGGAGGAGAAAGAAACCATCCTATCCATATTAATGTCAGTGTGGAACCCATAAACCCATGTGTGACCAATATACCAAAGAGAACACCACTGTTTAGACAATCGAAGTTCAGAGGAAGTTCGACAACAGAAAGTACATCTACACAAGGAGAAACAACTGGAGGAGCCAGTTCAGGCAACCTTAGTCAAGTATATACACCACACAGAGGAGGTAGTAGTTCAATATTTAGAATGGTAGGACATGATCCTACTATCAGATTACCAAATTTTAGAGGAGAAGTAGCAGAATACCCTGAGAAGATTTTGTTCATTTGTGCAAAGATCTAGGAAGCGAAGCAGATCACTGATGATGATACCAAACTCGCGTAGCTAGCGATCACACTGAGAGACCGTGCACTAGACTGGTACATGAATCTAGACACGAACAATGCCCCTGGGATGATAAGGACATTGGACGACATTAAGAAACTATTGATAAATGAGTTCCAAAAGATGAGCTCAGAGGATCAGTACATGAATGAGATGATAGAAATACGACAGAAATCATGAGAGTTTGTATGGGATATTGTTCATATATTCAAGCGATTGAAGGGAAAGTTAAAATACATTATGACCGATATGCAACATCGATACTTGTTTTTCAACTCACTACTCCCACACTTAAAATATCCATTACGATAACAAAATTTTCAGACGCAGGCAAAGGCTCTATAGTCAACCTTGCAACTGGAAGAGAACCAGTACCACTAGACAGATCCAACTATCGAAGAGATGAAGGAGGATTTGAAGAATTTAATATTTCAGCTGAACCAGAATAAGAACAAGGACAAATGAGAAGTCGTTTGGTGCACCACTTGTAGGACGGAAGGACACCACAAGAACGAATGCCGAACATTCGTGTAGTATATGGTGACAGGTATGCCAAACCCGCTACCACAGGGGGGATTATGGTGTGAAATATGCAAGAAACTGGGTCACGACCCTTATCACTACACAATGATGCAGAAATACTAGACAGTTCCAAATAATTCATATTGCACCTTTTTTAAGTCAGTGGGCCACGACGACAAAGATTGAAAAACTATGGAGATGATGAGAGAAAGAACATCATATGCATACAGGGTACAGGCCAAAATGATGACTGGGAAATCATTGCCATAGTTCAATCAAGCCCCAACCCCATACAACACTGTGCAACAACAGTATAATACTACACAACAACCATACAATAACGCCCAGCCGCAGTACAACCCAACACAACCCCACTACAATATCGCGCAGTATAATCAGGCACCATAGTATAATGCATCAAGAGGTTATCGCGCAGGCTACATAGGAGTGAGACGAGCCAAAGGAGGTTTCAGACATGGTATAGGACCAGTCACATGTCACAATTGTCAGCAACCAGGAAATTACACATGAGAATGTCCATTTCCACCAACGACTTGTATGTATTGTTGCGCATCGGACCATGATACAGAGGAATGTTCGACACTACTAGTAAAGATTCAGGAAAAGAGGAACCAAAACAATTAGAATGTTTAGTGGATTTCAGCCGAAGCAAGAGATGCCAGACGAAACATCAACATAGTCACTCGTGGAGGAACGAAAACAGGAACTGACACAGTTCGATAGGAACCAACATAGAACCAATGGGTAAAGAAGAAAATTGACCCCAATAAGTAGTTCGACGTGAAAAAGGAAAAGGAGATCTTTCAAGAAGCTCGACAGGAATTTCAGAAGGAGGATATAGCAATGACTTCCTAGCAAAGCAAGGTAGCTTCAGAATATGAGATGCCTCCATCACTAGACCATACCAACAGAATACAACCCAAGGGACAAGTAAGTACTATCAAATACCTTTTGCAATCATGTGTGAAAGTATTAAGTGATCCTTCATTTGTGAAAATATTAGAAAAACTCCTAGAGAAATGTAGCAGTGAGACAGAACAAAAGCTAGAACTAAAAACCGTCAATCATATACACACAAGAAGAAGAAAAATTAGGGAATTTAGACTAAATGTTAACATCGGGGATTTTAATATGGGAGATATTATACTAGACCTAGGATCTGAAGTGAATGTACTACCAATGACCACATGGCAATGTATGGGAGAACCAACATTGGGATACTCAACCATTCAATTAAAACTAGCAAATGAACACAGAGTCCTACCAATAGGTAGATTGAAAGGAGTGACAATAGATATGTATGGAGTGCACACTAAAGAAGACTTTGAAGTCATCAAAATAGTAGATGGTACAAAACCTTACCTGACACTACCTGGTCTGGATTGGGCGTTTTACAACCAGGCCATAATTAATTTGAAAACCAGGAAAATTACTTTTGATTCTGGAGACTACAAGGTCATAGCACCACTAGATCCATCAGAAGGGGAGAGGTTCGTAGAACCCACTTGCTTGGATTCAGAAGAGATCGACCAACTATACAGGAAAACTGCACGTGATGAGGATTAGATAAAACCAACTGTAGACGGGGTACTTAGTTGGAGAAGAATTACTTCATGTGCAACAGACTTAGACACTAGGTTAGAAAACTGACAGTAGAGACTACACAAAGTATCCACAAGAATATGTGCAAGAATAGACCGCACCATAAGGTGGGTAGGCATAGAAATCAGAGAACCACCCAGTTTCCTGACAATGGAACCATTTGTTATTTTTCCCCAGGTCGATATTCTCTACCTGTCTGTCTAATTTATTGACCAAGGGTTCATGTCATTAAGGTTTCCAACAAAGCCTCTAAAGCTATCGTCCCTCCTGGTAAACCATAAGGCAATACAATACACAAAACACACTGCGTAGTCTCACCCGAGATAGATTTAAATGGGTGGCTATAAGACTCAGGTGTTTACAGCCTAGGATTGAGTATGAGATATGGTTTTGTTAACCAAATCCATGTACCATGATCTGTAAGTGCAATATACTTATTTCTCATGGTTTCATATATGTATTTCACAGTCTATTTCCCAAACAGCATAAACATAGTCTATAACCATGTATTGACTCATTTATTAAGCATAACCATTAACTGTTGAAAGAAAGTAAATATATGCATGCACTCATCATATTACACATATATTACCATGGTTCACCCCCTCCTAGGCTACATCCACAAAGATTTGGCTCTTGGATCTTTTATTATGGTAGTTTTGCATTTTCGACACCACGCGCATACAATTCCCCTCTATGGGTGAGATCTATATGAGGTGAACTAGATCTCACCAGGTTCCACATCCTGCGATCTAATCCTCAGATCTACCTTCTCCCTTTCATGTCCTTGCTCAACATCTTACAAAAATGGTACATAACAGTATTGCATAATGCCTCCATTCATGTATTACTCTAATTGAATGTTATAAGAATCTAAACCCATACAAAATAGTGAACTTACTGTAAAATCGGCAACCTAATATATAAAAACCCAATCGACCAACCTCCCTTTATATGATACCTGTGTATCTATATTTATACATTTTAGGCTCTTCAATCTTCCTACCAAAAATTGTCAAAACCCTAACCCTACCGACGTTAGGTCTTCCTCCCATGCGTGTGTTATTCTTCCTCCAGCTATCGCCTTCCTTGTGCATGCTTTCTTGCATGTGTGCATGTTTTTCTTTCACCAACTGTTACTTTAGTTTCTACATTCTTTATTTCCCATGATCGTCCTTCTTTCCACTTCGGCCTGGTGCCAAAACATACCAAATGATGGGGCCTGGATTCAACACACTTTTGGAAACCAATAGTAAAAGACTATGGCCAATCTTCCCTCTCCACATTGGAAGATATTCCATTTCCAACACTCAACATGCAAGGAAGGAAGCTGAGACCTTACATGAGTTAATAATGTGCACGGGTGAGCCTAAAATGCACGATTCTCATGAGATGGATATCAGTCATGTCAAGTCTATCGACCTCACTCATCCAAATATCCATGTTGTTGATTTTGAGGAGGATAAACTTAAAGGAGTACTCTTGTATGATGAAGTCTTTCACCAGTTGCCACATGATGGTACAAAACAAGGACTTGATAGAACAAGAAGAATTAAAGATGGAAATTTTAGTTCAATTCCATAAGTTTTGTCAACAAGAATAGGATACAAGAAATGCTAAACAACATCAGAAGACCAAAAAGGAAAAATAACTTGAACATAAAAGGCTCCAAGCTGAGTAATATTATCAAAGAAGATAGACTGAACATGAGTGCATGGAACATCAAGTCACTCTGCAAAAGAGTAAATAAGAAGAATCTAAAAAAATGGCAGAGGACAAGGAATCCAAGAGTCTATCTAATGAAGCATAATCTAGGAAACTGGCTGAAGTGGCAGAGGTGAAATGATTGGCTAACGAGGCTGAATCAAAGAGTAAAGCTGATGATATTTTGAAGCAAAAAAACCAGACCCCACACACTTCATCAACACCGAACCTAGGGATTGTAAATATACCTCCTCCTGAGTACGCCCCCATAATATCCATACTAGGAGATTCCTCCCTCTCTTCCCAAGCTCTCAATTTTCAAGGATTTATAGTCACTATTGGAGACTACTACTTCTACAATAGAACTAGAAGCATCGAGAAGAGATCTGAGAAAAGAAATAGAGGAGAAGACACCAAGTCTAATTCATATGCAAGAAGGATATTAGAATGGAAGGTTGTGTTGGTTGTGGAGCCTGATTATCTTCCTGATTTAGAGGTCCTTGCTTTCAGCCGTGTTTATACCCCATGAAGTATTCCACGCGGGGGAGTGCAGAGGGGGGGTACCCCCTCTGCGGGGTCCGGGGAGTCTGGGGGCAAGCGGGCCCCCAGTGGGGGTTCGAGGGCGAAGCCACCAAAGCAAAAATTGCCTTATAAAAGTATATTGTAATTTCATTGTAAATC
>CBVK0100894858.1:0-18875 GCA_900067695.1 Picea abies
TCTTCCGATCTCACGGCAGAATGATGTGCAGGATATTGTGTCAGGATCAAAGGGAAAACCAGTTCCAGGTGGCTCTTCCAGAAGTACCTTCCTCGCTAAGAGGGAGTGTTGATGTTTTTAGCATTGGAAAACTACTTCTGCACATGTTTAAGTGTTTAGACCCATGGAATTCGTTCAAATAATTCTATCCTAGTAATTTACTTAATTAAATGAATTATTAAGGTAAAATTATTTTATTTATTAGTTGAGCTTACTTTAATGAAATGTTAAAGTTATTAGCATTAATGAATTAAATATTAGACATTGATATAAATTGAGGTGAGATCTAATCTCAATTGTTAATCACTTTGGAGATTAGGATTAAGTCATAAGTCAATATTATAAAAGCTACACTAGGGTGAAGGAGAAACATACTTTTGGAAAGCAAATAATTTTTTTTCTAAAGTTCTTGAACCTCAAAAGATTGTGATTCAATGAGATATCAAATAGGTGGAGAATGACTTTCATCTAGATATCAATATAAGTGAGGGAGTAGAGAGAAGAGAGAACAAAGGTAGCTGCAGGAAAATCTAATAGAACTTGGAGGCACAACAATAATACAGAGTTGTACACACTTCACACTGATGACATGCACATATGTACGTGGGTTTCTATATAAGAAAGTGTGTATGTACGCAGGTCACACTGAGCAAAATTGCGTATAAGTCCTAAGAAGTGAAAGTACAGGGTAGTACAACCACAGAGTTGCTAAGGTTTGCAGGTACTTTCAATAGTCTTTTGTATTTCTCAGTGGGTAATTATCCATATCATGTATGAGATTTGGTTTCCAGTAATACTTCATTTATTATTTGAGTTAATTATCTAGCAAGTGTATTTTGTTTTTTGAGCTATTAATTTGATTTACAACAAGGAAATATCTAGTAAACAATATACCTAGGTGATGGAATTAGAAAGTTAACAATCCAAAATGCCTAATACGGTGATAACATTATATTATCATGATTATTTTGGGAAACGATATGAAGGCAAAAATATAATAGAAATATAAAATTAAATACATAGAAATGTAGAAAGGAACACACTCAGATTTTATTAATGATTGTTTGAAATACAAAACACTATAAAATGCAAAAAGACACAAGCTAACTAGAATACTAACCTTTTTAACATAAAACATAAATGAGAAAGACTACATCCCATGTAAACTGCCCCGAAAGACTATAACCACAAATGTCCAGATTGTACCCACTTCAAGAGGACCCCATTTTGATATTGACCATTGTTTTGTCTTAGGGTTTTGGGAATCCAATTATGAGAGGAAAACATAACTTCCTAAATTTCGACAGATCAAAACCATCGTTTTGTCTTAGGGTTTTGGGAATCCAATTCTGAGAGGCAAACATAACTTCCTAAAATTAGACAGAGGGCTGAAGAACGTGGAAGAGGAGCAGGACTTCTCTACGTTTCGTTTTATGGAGATCGGTTCTTTCTCAAAACCGTTTGCATGATTTCGAGCTCCAGTTCCCCATTTTCATGCCTAAGTGATGCAAAGTTATTGCTTGGGAACGTGGTTTTTTTGGGCACGTCGTTTTTTAGTGACTAGGGGCGTGTGCCATCATGGAGGGAGGAAGTGTATGAGTCGAGGGAAACCGAGCGATTGAATAGTTCCCAGTCATTGTTTCCACTCGATCTGCACTATTACCAATACGCGATAGTCACCGAATGTCTCTCTCATTCTCTTAAGATGAAGAAGCGAACCCGATGCAACAACTCTCATGGCCGCATACCGCACAGGGTCTGGTCATTCGGGAGAGAGTTCCTTAGATGACGTTGTTCAAATAAACATCTTTCCACGCGATTGTGAAACCTTACAATTTCGTGTTTGAAGAACCCTGAAGCTGGCAAATAAAAAATTTGAATCTGGGTTGATTTTACCATTTGGTTGACGGTTTCATTTTGGTGGTTAGATTATTTTCACTTGTTAAGTGCAAAGACCTCCCTCCACACGAACCACTTTCAAACATGGAAGTGATATTTTGTTCTGAGTGCAAAGCGCCGTCCTATATGGACAAAGATTTACATAATTCTTTTCATCTTTCTGGCGGTGATGTCACCTGCAAATGTTATACCCACTTTAGCTGCCCTCCTCTATGGACAAAGATTTACATAATTCTTTCCATCTTTCTGGCGGTGATGTCACCTGCAAATGTTATACCCACTTTCGGGTTCCCTAGTTCGCTAAAATAATGAATTGTATAAAGATATCTAAGAAGGAAACTATGAATCCATGAGCTACTAGACTTCAGAAACCTAATTGTTCGATCCAATTGCATATAAACACGAGTGTGTACAATCAACAGTTTTGTTTCCTTTTATATTATTTTCATGTCCATCTAGACCAAAGCTTAAATTTTCCCGGGACATTTCTATTTGAACATATGTTGTTTGTGTGGATGATATGTTAAAATCATAGTTAGTATTGTTCCACTCATTTTCCATAATTCTTTTCAAAACTTTTTTGTGAAATTTGAATATCTGTCACTTACTATTACTTTAGGAAGACTATGAAATCTATGAATTTCTTTTATGAACACTTTTACCACTTGAATTTTTGTATATGTACTTTGAATTATGCAAAAATATATTATGTGATTTTATAAATGATCACAAAATTGATATCCTTACCTTTAGATTTTGGTAATAGTGTAATGAAGTCTATTGATATCTCTTCCCATAAATGATTAAGTATGTGAAATGGACAAATTAAACTTGGATATTTTACTATCTCTCATTTATTTAGTTATTTCTTTAGCAAACTTAACATTTTTTTACAAATTTTTTAAAATCTTTCTTCACTCTTTTCTATAAGATTTTTTTTTATCCTTTGATATGTTTTAAGGAACCCTACATGTCCTTCCATGAGAGAGTTATGAGACTCTCTTAATATTTTTTGGTTCAAATTTGATTGAGGGCATCAAAATATTCTACCCTTTACCAACTTATATCTCCCTTTCATTCCCAATGTTACATAGATTTCATCCCTCCTTTTATACATTGTATTTTTTGTTTAGTACTGTTGTGATTTTTCAATTCATGGTGAGATTTTTCCAGCCACCTAAAAATAGAAGATGTAATATAATACACTCTTGAGGCTTCTTCTATACTAGAAAGTGCATATACTACTACATTGTCCTTCCCATTTTTGTAGATTATTTCAAAATCAAAACCTCGCATTTTTGCTACACATTTTTGTTGTTGTTTTCATGGAAATATTTTCTCCCATGTTTTGTCTTGACTTTAAAGTGTCTTATTGGGTGTCTCCCAATGAGACACTATTGCCATTTTTTTATTGCATGTAAAATTGCTTCCATTTATTTTTCATATTTAAATTTCACCAAATCTTTTCCCCTTAATTATTTGTTTTCAAAAGTCAATGGTCTCCCTTTCTTCTTTTGTCAATACTTCTCCCATTCCTAGTCTTGATGCATCACATCCTATTATGAATGTTTTATCAAAATCACGTGTTGCTAATACTTGTGTAGAAGACATGACATCCTCATAGATTTTAAACTTGTACAATTAGTTACTTAAAATAGATTCTTAATAAAAATAGAAAATATACAATGGTGCACACACACACACACATTACACATAGATTTTACCTTGAAAACCCAAACCACTAAAAACAACATTCTATTTAGAGTAGCACCTCTAATTATTTATTCATCATCTATCTTCATTATTTACAATATAATATACATAAGATCTCCCGACATCCAAAACCCCTAATTCAATCATGCAGATTAGTCACCAACCATAATTCTTTAAGAAAAAAAAAAAACGGTTAACAAAAACCATATATCCAAAAACCACTAAAAATAAATACAAAAACCACCATTTTTTTAATTCAAAAATACAACTAATAACCAATCAATAACTAAACCCATTACTGTAATCCTTAATCCTTAATCCTTCCTCATTAATAGTCTCCTTTCAACATTTTAATAAAAAGTTCCCTCGACATACCTTGGATATCTCGATGAAAAAATAATCAATAATAAATAATGATGTTAAAACTCACAACAATATCATGGGCTGCCCCTTTACATTTTAATGAAGAGTTTCCTAGACATGCCTTGGATATCTGATATCTTGAGCAAGAAACATCATGAAATGATGCTTGGCATCGTTCCCTACTTACAAACCAGCCATAAGTTAATGGGTAGAACCCAAACCCAAATCACTCTGGCCCTCCATGTCGATGTTTATCTATATTAATGGGAGCACGTTTGGGCTATTTAAATGTTTGTATGCTGGTTTTATAAATTCCTAGAAACTTGGACGTTATATTTTTTTAAATACTTTCGGCTTATGCGTTGTAATTTTTTTAATTTAGTTCGAGTTATGTTTTATTAAAGTTTATATAATAGTTGGATGGTTTTTATTAAAAAATAATTTCAATAAAGTTGGATCATATTGGCCGATTATGATATTTATTAAAAATTAATTTCTTTCTTTCTTATGCTTTGTAATTATTTAAATTTATTTCAAGTTTGGAGTTATGTTTTATTAGTCCTTGTTCTATGTAGAGAGGGATTAATGGATAATTCGTTGATCTAGTATTAGTTTGTTCTTTGACCACAAATATTTGCATAATATTTCAGGTTGAAACTAGGGAACAAAAAATATTGATTATTATATAATAAAATGTACCATATATGTCATGATCCGATTGGATAACAGATTGAAGGTCTTATTGCCAGCTTGGTTATTCTTAATGTTTTATATGTTAGCATATCCAAACTTTTTTATCTTTTTTTGAATCATATATTTTTTTATGCATTGCTTGTAGGTGAATTAATGCTAGCATTAGTTCGAATGTTTGTCTTAGCATTTTATGTTAACTAAATTTATCCCAATGTTTGATATCCTAACATATCCAAGGTTTGTCTATTTTTATTACTATTAAGTACTTAACATACTTAAAGCCTGCCACACACATTCTTTCTTAAATTACACCCATTCTTTCTTAAATGTTTACACAAACCGAGGCCCTTGGACGGTTCTGATGTTTACCTAACAGACTTAAATGTTTACTTAACATGTATATCACAGAACAGGCTCCACATGAAAAATAAAAGTAATTTTGAATAATTAATTGAATAAAATTTAACAAAACATTATCATGTATTAATAATGAATACGATATTTAATATTAATATTATAGGATAGATATCATAAATTTAATTTATAGTTTATTTATTAATATTAATATAAAATAGTATATACAAGTATATATCTATTTTAACTCTAGATTCAAGAATGATCAATTTCTAGTTACAAACCTTTATTATCATAAACAAAATCAAAATTTCAAAATTCCAAATTTACACTTAAAAATGTTAAAAATAATATTGAATAAAATTTAAATAATTGTTTATAAAGTGTTATAGCATTATAATTACTATAAATCTTGGTGCAATATTATAATATTCTATAAATTACTCAATTTCATATATATGATGGAATTGTTGAGTGCAAAATGTATATGACAGAAGTATTGGGTGGGTGCAAAATGTATGTATTGGGTGGGTGCAAAATGTTTATGATGGAAGTATTGGGTGCAAGATGTATATCATGGAACAAGCTCTGCATGAAAAATAAAAAATAAAAATAAATATTAATAATTAATTGAATAAAATTTAACAAAACATTATCACATATATATATTTTTTTCTGACAGAAACTGTTAGAGGATTTTTGTATTAATAACAGTGGCCATGCCATTGGGTTCAATACAACGGTAAATATTTGCTTATAAACTGGAAAACAACTGTCTAAAGATCCTAACTCAGTACAGAATGGTAAAAACAAAAACTATTTCAGCGAGCTTGAATGACTTCGCGTCATTACAACATTTCTTGTTTGGAAGTTTTTTTTCTTTTTTGACACCATTTTCCATTCACTGCTTTGGTCCATAGATTGACTTTCCGTCGGGCCTAAAGGGTCTTGCTTGTCAGCTAGGTCTGCCCAACATGAGATTTGGGGTTCTGCCTTGGGAGTGGCTTCTGCCTGAGCTTTCCCCTTAGTAGAGGGTTTGATTTCGGCTTCAGCTTCTACTTCTTCTATCACTTCAAGGGCCATGCTTTCATAGCGTGGCTTCGTTGGTGCCCCCGTCTAGCAGGTGGGTCTTTGGCTCTTGGACAAACTTTTTTTCCCAGGTGGTTTTCCACAGCTGTGGGCTAGATGCCCTGTTTTGAAACAGTTCCTACACCTGAAACTGAGATTATCATAGTCGAGTTTTTGGGTCCTTGAGTAGTCCTTGCCTTGAAGAATTAATTCAGCTGGGAAACCTTTGGAGAAATCCATTTCAACACAGATTCGAGCGAAGGTGGAGAGGGATGGCTTGGAGTCCAGACTTCTGTAGAGGAACTTGTCAAGGCCATTGCTAATAGATTGAAGAGACTCATCCCCCTAGAAATGTAGGGGCAAGTATGGAAGTCTCACCCAGATTGGAGTTGAAGAGATATAATCTGTGGAAGGGTTGAAGGAAGGGGTCCATAGTTGCATGGACAGGCCTACTTTGCCCCAGAATCACGGCCTAGAGTTAAACACCTTGTCTCTATCGCTTGTAGATTCGAAAACTACCACAAAAAACCCCTTTGCACATGGGAAGGTAATGACTTCTCCCTCTAAGAGTGGGTACCATTCGAAAGAGATCCAGGAGAGCAAATCTGGAAGATTGGGCCAGTATTCGTTAAACTTGCAAACTAGAGCGTGCCTGCTGTAATGACAAGTATGAGTTAGGGCTTATTGTGGCATTTGAATGGAGACTGTTGGAGCTTCTAGAACAACTGCATGAAAGTCAGATGGGCGACCTTGACGATATGCAACCTTAGGGGCTGCAGCACGCAGACCAGAGAGATTTCCCTGGCATGAAGCCACCACTTTCAAGGAGGGGGCCAAAACCAGAGGGAAAGGTTCTGAGTTCGCTACTGACGAAGCACCAAGAGGAATGCCTGGATGAATGGCCGACCCAGAAGAGGGATTCGCGACCGAAGGAGGGAGTCCAGCAGTCGTCGCCACAACCGTAGTAGGAGGGGTGTCATCGTGCTTTGAAGAGGGCGAGGGGGGCGCCATTGGAGCTTAGTCGAGTCAGCATGGAGTGCTGCGGCAACTGCATTGGAGGGTGGTGGAGGGTAGGAGGCCATAGGGCCGGCAACCTGCTGGAGATCCAAGAGCATGGACTTGAAACCCTTAGATACAAAACATTATCACATATTAATAATGAATACCATATTTAATATTAATATTATATAATAGATATTATTAATTTAATTTATAAATCTTGGTAAAATATTGTAATATTATATAAATTACTAAATCTTATGTTGCATCGGTCGGACTCCTGATACATAAGCATGACTATAAATGTGAACCAACTAGTCGTCCAACTCATGAGACCAGAATTGTTGGGTGAAAAATGTATATGACATAAGTGTTGGGTGCAAGATGTATATCACGAAACAAGCTAGACATGAGAAATGAAAAATAAAAATAAATGTGAATAATTAATTGAATAAAATTTAACAAAAAATTATCACATTTGGGTGCAAAATGAATATAGCGAAAATGTTGGGTGCAAAATCTATATCAAGAAAGATCGACATGAAAAATGAAAAATAATAATAAATTTGAATAAAATTTAACAAAACATTATCACATATTAATAATGAATACGATATTTAATATTAGTAGTATATGATAGGTATCATAAATTTAATTTATAGTTTATTTATTAATATTAATATTAAATAGTATATACAAGTATATATCCATTTTAACTGTAGAGTTAGGAATGATCAATTTAGAAGTACAAACCTTTATTATCATAAGAAAAATCGAAATTCCAAAATTTTGAATTTACATTTTAAAACATTAAAAATAATATTGAATAAAATTTAAATAATTGTTTATACTATTCTTCAAGTAAAAAGTGTTATAACATTATATAAATTACTAGAAATCTTGCTACAATGTTATAATATTCTATAAATTACTAAATGTGATACATAAGCATGACTATAAATATGAACCCATGACAACCCATGATTCCGTAATAGTATATACAAGTATATATCCATTTTGAAATTTTGAATTTACATTTTAAAACATTAAAAATAATATTGAATAAAATTTAAATAATTGTTTATACTATTCTTCAAGTAAAAAGTGTTATAACATTATATAAATTACTATAAATCTTGGTATAATATTCTTTAAATTACTAAATGTGATACATAAGCATGACTATAAATATGAACCCACGACTCTACCAACCCACAAACTTTTAATTACTATGGTTAATACTATGGTTTTGAACGGGAATAATATTTCTCTGCAGTTCTCTGCTGTTTTGAATGGGAATAATATTTCTCTGCAGTTCTAAAAGGAAATAATATTTCTCCGCGGTTTTGAACGGGAATACTACTTCTCTGCGGTTTTGAAATTAATATTTCTCCACGGTTTGAAACAAGCATAGTAGATCTCTATGGTTTTGAAATTATATCTCTATGGTTTTGAATGGGAATAATACTTCTCTTTATTTTATTTTTAAGATTATATATCTAGGGTTTTCAACTCAAATAATATTTTAATTTCTAAGATTATATATCTAGGGTTTTGAACAAGAATAATACTTATTTATTTATTAGGAGATATTTTATTTCTAAGATTATATATCTAGGGTTTTGAACAGGAATAATCTCTATAGTTTTTACCTTTTTTACCCAGAATAATCTCTCTAGTTTCTCTGGACTTCTCTGTCGTCTTCAGAAATTATTTTTTGGCTTCTTCAAAGGATTGAGCATTTGGACATCTGAAATGAGGTGAGTCACTTTTTACTTTGATTCAATTTTAATTTTACGTAAAGAGATTTAAATATATTTTATTTATTTTATGTTTCAGATGTAAAGGTTGATTTGAGAGATAAAGTCAATCCATAATAATAATTGTTACATCTTTTTTCTCTTCTTTTCAATATGAGCACTCCACCACCTATTCCAAAAACTCACCCTAACAAGGGGAGGCCCCCCAAAATCACCCTAGAGATCCTTTACGATTATATGGAATCGGTAGAAAAAAAAAGAGAGAGAGAGAAGAGAGAGATGCCAAAATCCAAATAGAGTTAGAAACATTAGAAAAAAGGAGTGAAGAAAGAGACGCAAAACTTAAAATAGAGCTAGAGGCAATGATTGATAAAAAAATCAAAGATACCATTCAAACTCAAATAAATGATAGATTCTTAGGGTTCAAGAGTGAATTGAAAACAATGAAGGATATAATTTAAGAAATGGAAAAACATAAACAATCAACCCAAGAAGGAGGGGTTGAAGGAAATCACAACTTGAGAGATAGGATTAAAGAGCTAGAAGAAAAACTAACCAACAATTTGACCCTCAGTAATATGGAAAACAAACTAGATATCAAACCCATCAAAGAGGAAATGAATAAGCTAATCGAATTGGACCATGAGCACAACAAAAGAGCCTTGAACCTCATAATTTTTGGTATAAAAGAACAACAAGAGGAGGATACACTAGCAATAGTAAAAGAAGAATTAAAAAATAAATCACAAATTGATACAACTTACCTCATAGAAGCAAAGAGGTTAGGAAAAATAATTGATCACAAAGATAGGCTAATATGTGTCAAAGTAAGTTGTACTGACCATAAATATAGCATACTTAGTACATCTCCAAGCTTAAAAGGGTTGGGAATATTTATAAATGAAGACCTCATTCCCGAAGACCAAGATGAACTAAGGAAGGAAGTTCAAAAGGTAAAAGAAGCCAGGAAAGAAGGAAAATGGGCAATAATTAGAAATCGAAAAGCTATTGTTAGGGATAGAGACCAGAAGGATAATAATAAATAGGAATCTGGGACACTTGGGATCCTTTTTTGGAATTGTTGTGGCTTTCCATGGCGCAAAGGTCCTATGATAAGTTGGATCCCGAGTGGTATTGATATTATCTGTCTAGTTGAAACTTGGGAGCATGAGGAAGCTAAGGTCCCTAACATGGCAGGATTTGTCTTGTGGTCGGCATGGAACAAAAAATCCCACCGTAGAGGGATAGGAGGCATAGCTTGTTATATTAGAAAAAACATTTCTCCTCACATTCAACTTCATAAGATTGACCCTCTTAATCAATACATTTGGATAGAAATTTCAGACACCAATGCTAAGAAGATGTATATAGCAATTTGTTATTTTGCACCTATTAATTCCACTTTTTATAAGAAAAATAATCTAGATAAAAATTGTCCCTATAATAATTTAGAAAAAGATATTTATAATTTGAAAAAAGTAGGTAATATCCTCTTGCTAGGAGACTTTAATGCTAGGACTGCAACTAAACAAGCTACTCTTTTAAGTGATGACTCCAACCATAATCCTCTATGGCTAGATGAGGACCTTGTTTTATCTAATAGCTACAAAAGAATCTCTCAAGACCTAATTGAGAATTTGTTTGATACTGAGTTGGTCAAGCGCTGCAGCTCTTAAGACTTAATAATTTGCAATGGAGTAATGAAGTGGCCAAACTCCAACCAAATGACCTGTATTCATGGGCTAGGTAGTAGTGTTGTAGATTATGTGATATCTGATATCCCCATTTCTAACCAAATAACAACTTTTGACCTTTTAAATGACCATGAGCCTAACTCTGATCATAAACCTTTAACCCTAACTCTGAAATTTTCCATGCATAGGAATACCATTGAAGAGAATTATGATAATCAAAGGAATTTGCGCTTTGGCGAAAGTAAAGTTGACATTTTCTTAAAGGATTTAAATAGTAAATTAAAACTCCTAACTTATAAGGACAACATTGAAGAACTCTATCATAATTTTACAAGTACCCTTTCCACTTCCATTAACAAGTTCTCTTTCGAGGTGTCCCATAAAAAGAATAATAGAACAACCAACCCTTGGTATGATAAAGAATGTAAAATTGCTAGGAAAGCCATCAGAGATGCTTCTAATGAGCCCTTAAATCTTGATAAGATCAATACGTACAAAGCCCTAATTAAAAGAAAAAAAAGATACTATATCAATAAAAGGCAAGAGCAACTTTCACAACTATACAAGTTGGATCCTAAGAAGTTCTGGAGCCAAATTGTAAAACGCAATACTAAAGAAAATAATAGGATTCCCTTAACGGACTGGAATTCCTACCTTAAAAGTTTTTACGAATTCCCTAATGCCATGGACACTATTCCTATTGTCCCTACAAAGGAAGAATGTCGCAAACGCGCCAACCCCGGGAACATCTACTCCCACCAAGACCTTCCTTCACTCAGTCTCGAAGAGCTACAATGCCCTTCAGATCCCGTAGTGGGACCCTTTGTCACCCACATGATGCTCTATTGATTTTCCAGTAGTCTCTTTCAAGAAATCGGGTTTCGCGTTATCGTGAAACCTGTGTGCAAGGTTCTCGTGCTACTCAGAACCCCTGAAACTCGATGGGTCAAAGTGTCAACACTCTCCATTCCTGTTGGGGATTTCCCTATCGGGAAATCGGCACATGGAATGTCGTGGTTCACTCACACCACAAATCCCTGAACCCCGAACTCCGATGCACACATGCGCTATTTCCTTGCCACGTCACCTCTCTTTCCTCTCTATTAGGAATCGCGTGATCGCAATTTCACAGATTGAATTTTCTTTACACGGGAAGTCCCGAATGCCGAATCCCGACTCTTCGGGATCTTGTGCCACCTGTCCCCGTAGTGATCAATGGCTCCAACGGCTTCGGGAAATCGCCAATCACGATTTCGACCAGTATGAAACTCTGACCTCCACAACTCCGAAGACCGAATCCCGATGGCCCTTAGTTCTTCTTTCCCGCGCCTAAGGACTAACTCCCGTGCAACTTCTCCAAGATCTAATGATCGTCGGGTCTTCGCGGATTTCCCCCTGCAAGACCGGTCGTCGATTTCTCTTCCTTGAGGAATCCTTCCGCTTCAAAGCTTCTTCCGGTTCGAACCTTCTCATGGTCCTCCTCCACGGAATCACGAAGGAACTATCCGTCCTGAGCTTGTCGACTCTGATCCCTTCAGAGACCTTTCACACAATTTTCGGGCTCAACCCTCAACAACTCTCAAAGTGTTGAGTCCTTCAGATCCTGTGCACTTGCAGTCACAGTAATCCCTGCCTTCCTTTGCTCAGACTAGCTACTGAGACTTCAAATTCAACCTGCACTTCTCTTGCACGACTCTATTAAACCCAAATCAACTTCTAGGTGAACGAGAATAAGGGTTTAACTGTCGAGCCTCATCAACGCACTCTATGCGGATGAATTCGACTGCACTCTATGTAGGAATATCCCGGCTCACATAAAGAAACAATTGAAACTCATTCTCTTCTCTCTCAGACTTCAGTTAAACCTCTGAAATCACATGAACAACATATTCAAAGAAAATGCATACAAGGAAAACATATATTCAGGAGCACATAAACAACATACCCACAGAGAAACAACACCAGACATGAAATTGAATCAAAGACTCTCTTCTATTAATTCAAAAACATTTGTACATGGTTGTTCTTCACAAATTCTCTGCTTGTTCTCTCCTCTGCTCCTGAATGAATGAATTCTGAATTATCTTGATATCTTACAATGTACAAAGGAGGGTGTCTATATCCGTTTTCCCTCTTGGAAACTGAAACTGTCTAATCTAGAATTAAACATCTATCTACCAACATTAAATCTATTAAATGCCTTCCTATATACTAAAGACGAGAGATTAAAGGCTCAAGGTCCCCTTTACATTACAAGTGCACTTCTTTATGAATGACTTCATTAAAGAGCGGCGCAACAACTCCCAAGTATTTCAAAATATGTGCTGGCGCTGTCCAGCTGGTTCCTCTTAATGTGTTGGCTCACTTGATGTGTTGTGGATGCTCTTGCATCATAGTCCTCGGCTTGAAAACTTTCATGGGCTCCTGTCCATGAGCTCCTGCACGGTCAGCCCATGCCTCTATATCATTGCTTCATTTTCCCAGCTAGCATCCTCCACTGGGTGGTTCTTCCATTTGACCAGGTATTCAAAGTATTCCTTCCGCCTGGTCCTCTTACCCACTCGTTTGTCCAGTATGCACTCCATCTGCGGCTTCTCTGCAACTGGTAATTGCTTCTGCCACTGGATCACCGGTTCCTCAGTTCCATCCTCTATTTCTCAGGCTTTGTATGGGTATAAATCCAAGACATTAAAAATCAGAGATATCCCAATGCCATCTGGCAACTCAATTTCATAAGCATTTTCTCCAAATTTCCTCAGGACTCTGCATGGTCCAATATTTTTCATTTTTAATTTGTTATATGTTCCCCTCGGAAACCTTTCCTTCCTCAGATGTTCTAGAACCAAATCACCAACTTCAAACTAAAGTTGTCTCCTCCGCTGATCGACTCTACACTTGTACTCCTGATTTGAGTCTTGTAATCGTTGCTTCACCTTGTCGTGAAGTTCCTGCATCGCTTCAGTGAATTCTTTTGCGCTCGCACTGCTAGTCGCAGCCTGTTCTGACTCCCTGAGTTCAGAAAGTTGTGTCCCATACACAATCTGGAATGGACTTTTTCCTGTACTCCGATTCACTGAATCATTGTACACAAATTCTGCCTGTGGCAATATGTTGTCCCAGCAACTATGGTGCTCTGTCACCAAGCTTCTCAGCAAGTCTCCGAGACTTCTGTTGACCACCTCTGTCTGCCCATCCGTCTGCGGATGATATGCTGAACTAAAAGCCAAATTAGTCCCTAGCTTATTCCATAGCGTCCTCCAAAAATGACCTATAAATTTGGTATCCCTGTCCGAGACAATGCTTCTTGGCAATCCATGTAGTCTAACAACCTCTTTGAAAAACAAGTTTGCGATGTGGGTTGCATCGCTGGTCTTCTGACACGGAATAAAATGTGCCATCTTAGAAAACCTGTCCACCACCACAAATATGGAATCAACCCCTCTCTGCGTCCTTGGCAGTCCTAACACAAAATCCATGCTAATTTCCTCCCATGGCCTCTCCGGTATGGGCAATGGCTGATAAAAACCTGCATTTTGTTTTCTCCCTTTCGAATGTTGACAAATTCGACATCTGTCAACAAATCTCTTGACATCGACTCGCATACCCAGCCAAAAATACGATTCACTCAGCTTTGCGAATGTTTTGTCATGACCAAAGTGACCTGCTAAGGCCCCACTGTGCTTTTCCTTTAGCATATTCTCCCTCATGGAGCAATTCGGAATGCACAGTTGATTGCCTCTGAACAACAATCTCTCCTGGATCATGTAGTCTATCCATGGGCTTCAATCTCTGAGAACTGGGTTCTTGGCTGCTTCATAAGCTTCTCCGAAGTCTGCATCTCTAGCATACATGTCCCTTAGGTTTTCAAAGCCCAATGTCTTGACTCGGAACTCCTGCAACAGTAAACATTTCCTGCTCAAAGCATCAACCACTTTGTTAGCAGTTCCCGAAATGTGTTTAATCACAAACGTAAAATTCTGCATATACTCTACCCATTTTGCATGCTTCTGATTCAACTTATCCTATTGACTTACAAAATGCAATGCATGATTATCACTGTACAATACAAATTCCTTGGGTATCAAGTAATGCCTCCACTTTTTCAATGCATGTATGATGGCATAAAACTCTTTGTCGTACGTGGAGTATTTCAGCTTTGCTTCATCCAGCTTCTCGCTGAAATATGCAACTAGCCTGTCCTCTTGACTCAAGACCGCTCCTATGGCATACCCACTGGCATCACACTTCACCTAAAATGTCTTCTGGAAATCAGGCAACACCAGAATTGGTTGCTCTGTGATCTTCCGCTTCAACAGATTGAAGCTCCTTTCAGCCTCCGCTGTCCAATGAAAAGTCTTATGTCGTTGCTTCACTGTGTCCATCATCGCTGTGCTAATTCCGCTGAAATTCCTAATGAACTTTCTGTAGAAACTAGCCAGTCCATGGAAACTCCTCACCTCGAAAACATTTCGGGGTGATGGCCAATTCTTAATCACTTCCACTTTACTCGGATCCATTTTTAACTCATTCGCCGAAATAACAAAACCCAAGTAAATGAGTTTTGTCTTCATGAATGAAGATTTCTTCATATTAATCAATAGCTTCTCCTGCTGTAGTTTCCTCATCACAATGGCCAAATGTTTCAAATGCTCGGCCTTTGTCTTACTAAAAATTAGTATATCATCCAGATATATGACGACAAACTTTCCAATGAATTCCCTCAGGACTTCATTCATCAGCCTCATGAATGTGCTCGGCGCATTTGTCAAACCAAATGGCATGACCAGCCATTCGTACAAACCTTCATTTGTCTTGAATGCTTTCTTCCACTCATCACCTTCCCTCATGCGAATCTGGTGGTATCCTCTCTTCAAATCAATCTTCGAAAAGTAAATTTCCCCATTCAGGAAATCCATCAGATCATCCATTCTCGGCAGTGGAAATCTGTACCTGATGGTAATTTTGTTGATTTCTCTGGAATCTATACACATCCTCCAGTCTCCATCCTTCTTCGGACTCAGTACCATTGGAACGACACACGGACTCAAACTTTCCCTAACCAGTCCCTTGTCCAATAACTCCTGGACCTGCTTCTTGACTTCCTCGTTCTCCTGAGGCGTCAACCTGTACGCAGCCTTGTTCGGCAAACTAGCTCCAGGTATGAGATCGATGTGATGACTCACACTCCTCATCGGTGGCAATGAACGAGGCAATTCGTCCACAATGATGTTAGCGAACTCTCCCAGTAGTTCCTGAATCTCCTCTGGCAAGTCGTCCACTCTTGTACTAGTCAGGACAATTGTCAGCTTCCTTACCACAAAGAATTGTGGATCTTCCTTCTTCTCCATCTCCGTGAGAAGTTCCTTCCCACTCATGAGAAGTATGGTATTGCTTACTTCCGGCTTCACTTCTTTATCCTTTATCGGAAGCAATTTGTGTGTCATCCCATCCTTCTCGAAAGTGTAGGTGTTCATCCTCCCATCATGAATCACATTTCTGTCATACTGCCATGGTCTACCCAGCAATACATGACAGACATCCATGGGAATGACATCACATAGGACCTTATCCTTATATTCACCCATTTTGAAATCAACTAAACATTGTTTAGTGACACTCACCTGATGTCCTTTCTGCAGCCATGATACCTTGTATGGACTCGGGTGATCAGTTGTCTCCAGCTCTAATTTCTCCACCATCTCGGTCGAAATGAGATTGTCGGTGCTTCCGCTGTCCACAATGAACTTGCATTTACAGCCTTTGGTTTTTCATGTGGTCCTGAACATTCTAGTCCTCTGAGCTGTGTCCTCCACCTCTTTCTCGGGTGTTAAAATAACTTTATGAACCGTCAGTGACCTTCCACTTCCGGTGTCCTCATCCTCAACATCATGCATCTGCGCCTTAGTGATGTGAGCTTCTCCTCTGTCTGTTTTCCTGTCTGGACAGTCAACGTCTTTATGTCCATCCTTCCCACACGTAAAACATGTGATGATTCCTCCTCTACCTCTTCCCCTACCTCTGGTACGAGGAAAAGTGTTTGCATCAGCATATCCGCCACCCTGCTCTGTATGCTGTCTCCTCGGCTCAGCATATTGCTTTCTTTGCTGTGAGGTTCCCCCTCTCTCAATCTTACCCTGAGGTTTCTTCCATTCCTCCTTAGGCTTCTGAGTTCTTTCTTGGGCAACTGTCTTGCCTCTGGGCTGACTTCTGCCTCGCCCTCGCTGTCCCTGCTTACGGCTCAGCTTCTCCTCAGCTTTTAGAGCCATCAGGTAAGCATCCTCAACTGTTCTGATAGTTGTCATGCTTAATTCATCCTGAATGTCGTATCTCAGACCATTTAGATATCTCGCCACCTTCTCATCATCGCTCTCTCGATGACCTGCTCTGATGTTGAGTTTGTAAAACTCCTCGGTGTATTCCTTCACCGTCATCAACTTCTGTCTCAGGTTCTGCATTTGCCTGAACAGTGTGATCTGATAATCCCTCGGGATGAATTTCACCTTCATCTTAGCAATCATTCGATCCCAGCTTTTTATCTTCTGCTTTCCTTTGGAACGTCTATCCGCCTATAGCTCGTCCCACCATAAGGATGCATGTCCTTTCAACTTGGTAACAACATGCCTTACCTTTTTATCCTCTTCGATATCCTCATAATCGAAGTAGGTGTCAAGAGCCCTGATCCAGTCCAACAACCCTTCTGCATCCAAGCTTCCTTCGTAAGCTGGAATATCCATTTTGGTCTTGGAACTCATTCTAGCGATGGCCTTGATCAACCGCTCAGTTGATGCATCCTCTGATGTGACTTCTTCTGTATGTCCAACTTCTTCTTCCACTTCGGAATCACTAAGATCCCCAGCACCAACTCTGTGTCTCTGAGTTGTTTCCATCTCCTCGACTCTCACCCTGAGATCTCATATCTGTCGCTCCATCTCTGGATTCCCTGTTAGCCTACCTCTTCTCCTCACCTCCCTGTCTTCGGGATCTGGTGATTGTCTTTCTCTTCTGGGTGGCATGATGAAATCTCCTCTCTGCTACTGAAAGCAAATACTTCCCGCTCTGATACCACTTGTCGCAAACGCACCAACCCCGGGCACGTCTACTCCCACCAGGACCTTCCTTCACTCAGTCCCGAAGAGCTGCAATGCCCTTCAGATCCCGTAGCAGGACCCTTTTTCACCCACAGGATTCTCTATTGATCTCCTGGTAGTCTCTTTCGGGAAATCGGGTTTCGCGTTATCCCGAAACCTGTGTGCAAGGTTCTCATGCTACTCAGAATCCCTGAAACCCGATGGGTCAAAGTGTCAACACTCTCCGTTCCTATCGGGGATTTCCCTATCAGGAATCGACACATGGAATGTCGTGGTTCACTCGCACCACAAATCCCCGAACCCTGAACTCCGATGCACACATGCACTATTTCCCTGCCACATCACCTCTCTTTCCACTCTATCAGGAATCGCGTGATCGCAATTTCACCGGTCGAATTTTCTTTACACGGGAAGTCCCGAATGCCGAATCCCGACTCTCCGGGATCTTGTGCCACCTGTCCCAGTAGTGATCAATGGCTCCAACGGCTTCGGGAAATCGCCAATCGCGATTTCAACTAGTATGAAACTCTCACCTCCACAAATCCGAAGACCGAATCCCGATGGCCCTTGGTTCTTCTTTCCCGCGCCTAAGGACTAACTCCTGCGCAACTTCTCCAAGATCTAATGATCGTCAGGTCTTCGTGGATTTCCCCCTATAAGACCGGTCGTCGATTTCTCCTCCTTGAGGAATCCTTCCGCTTCAAAGCTTCTTCCGGTTCGAACCTTCTCCTGGTCCTCCTCCACGAAATCACGAAGGAACTATCCCTCCTGAGCTTGTCAACTCTGATCCCTTCAGAGACCTTTCACACACTTTTCGGGCTCGACCCTCAACAACTCTCAAAGTGTTGAGTCCTTCAGATCCTGTGCACTTGCAGTCACAGTAATCCCTGCCTTCCTTTGCTCATACTAGCTACTGAGACTTTAAATTCAGCCTACACTTCTCCTGCACGACTCTATTAAACCCAAATCAACTTCTGGGTGAACGAGAATAAGGGTTTAACTATCGAGCCTCATCAACGCACTCTATGCGGATGAATTCGACTGCACTCTATGCAGGAATCTCCCGGCTCACACAGAGAAACAATTGAAACTCATTCTCTTCTCTCTCAGACTTCAGTTAAACCTCTGAAATCACATGCACAACATATTCAAAGCAAATGCATACAAGGAAAACATATATTCAGGAGCACATAAACAACATACCC
>CBVK0100894861.1:0-30663 GCA_900067695.1 Picea abies
CTCTTCCGATCTCACTGCCACTATTGCCAAAATTCTTGATCTAGATGGAGAACCCCATACCGGAGTTTGGCCAAGTCATCTGTAATGTCATACAAAGATAAATAATGTTCCATTTGAGTTACCCAACCAGTGGGATCCTAGTCATCAAATTTGGTCACATCCACCCTCAGAAGGCATAGGTCACGCTGAAATTGATGGGGCTAAAAATTATGGGAATGAGAGGAAGTTTCATCTTCAATCTAAAAAGGTGGGCAGATAAAGGGGGATTTGCAAGGATATGTAGCTTGGTGCAGATCATCGAAGCAACAAATTCAAGCTTGGTAGTCATGTCTTGTTTGAGGTCTTCTTTGAGTTCCGTGATTGAGGCGACAATGGAGCAATCCATGGTTTTATTGATGGTGGAAATATTGGCACTGATCTATCTCACCTCTTGTTGGGTCTCTGTAAAATTAGATTAGAAGGTATTGAAGCGAGCTTCCAAGTCTTGGCTACGGGTATGGGTCATGATGATTAGGGAACCAAAGAGGGGCGGGTGGGGTCAATTTTTTATATTAAAAATGATAGGTATGAATGTGATAAGGGAGAACAGATGAATCCAATGGAATAGGTCTCAAATAATGTGCAAAAAATTCCAGATTTTTTTTTTGACACCTGCAGAGCTATACTCCGGTTTGAAGAATACTAAAGTGATGAAATGCGCAAATGATTAACCAAGAATAAATGTGTAGTGATTTGGCAACTCGAACATAGTTGCACAGAAATAGATCATGTATTTTTTATTTTTTTGTTTCTGTGCCCAAGGGTTAGGTATTCAAGGGTTCTGCAGACAAGGGTTTTCCCTGTGCTAAAGCTCTCTGATATAAATGTGGGGTCCAACATTAGTACTTAGCCCAATATCTCAGGGAACCAACTAAGGAGGCTAGATCGTGCCCTTAGCCATACTACCCAACTACCTAGGTACTAGAGAGTATATTTCTGAGTGTTGTTCTCGGTGAAACTATAGCAATCAGGTGGCTGATTAGTTTATTTAAAGAGGGATTCATGAAATCTAGGTTGATCTGTATATAGGTATTTTCTAATGCACTACCACTCGAAGGGGTATCAAAAATGGTTACAAGGGTTATCAATAGATGTGCGCTTCAGTACCACTTCTATTTCCTGCATATGAATCCCTCAACCGCGGGTTTATGCATGTAACGACAGATCTTTGTAGCTTTAAGATGCTAGAATATGTCTCTACCCTAAAAACAAATTACCCACAATTTTATGCCGAGGAAAGTGCTTTGATACCACTTGTAATATTCCAGATATAAAAAGTATGCAGAATAGAAATAAAATGCTAGGAATGGCAAATGAACAAAAATATAACCAAAACAACACAACAATAATACTGAAATGATAACAGAATAACACCAAAAAGAGCACTTCGATTACTGAGAGAAATGTTCACTTGCGTCTTCTAGGGGGCAACCTCCTGTTGAGAAAAGATCTATTAAAATAATATCCAAGAAAACAACTCTCATACCCTCAACTCCTATTTATACTAAATATGTCTATCAAAAGAACCATCTAGAGGAAGATCCTTCTAGAAGCGAAAGCTTCTATTAGGTATTCTTGCATTCGACTTATTCCTCTAGGCCTTATTAATATTGACCTTTATTACATCGGAATATATTATTCTACCTATGTGAGGGGTTAGGTCCCTAACAGTCTAGCTCCTGCTTGCCAATCGATGTGATGTCACCAGTACCTCTCAACCAACACTAGGGGTACTCTTCTTCCCCTGAGCCCCCCTGACCCGCAAAGGGGCCACACACACAATACCATAGAATGCTATCTCCCATCTCGCCTTGCAAGGTCTAGCTAACACTTGTTACCCAAGCTGGGTATCCCAACTCCCACAAAAGAAACTCAATCAAGATAAAATTTGGTAGTGTACCATTACTCAAGCCAGATGTGATCCATACTCCTCCTCTGTCATCCTTTTTATAGGGTTTCTTAGTCATTAGTTTCCCAAACCCTCATTAGATTCATTTTTCATTTATTTAATTAGGAAAAACCTCTCCTGTACACGTCTCTCGATCCCCTAGTTGCCCTAGAAAATCAATTTTTTAATTAATTAAAATATTCTATTTCCCTCACCCACCTAAAAGAGTTCCTAAAAATGCTCTTCAGTGTCCCATTATTCCCTTACAATTCTTAACCGACTTGCATCTTACTTAATTCCTAGTTGAGTTCATAAATAGAAAGTTATAAAGGCTAAATTCCTTACTAAGTTAGACATTCCCCTTTTTCCTTAAGCTTCCCCTTTTCTTTAAGTTTTCCCTTTTTCTTAGGTGTCCACCTTTTATTTAAGTTTCCATTTTTCTTAAAGTTTCCCCTTTTTATAAATAAGTTCAGAATTATTAGGTTTAGACAAAAACAACCAAATACCCCCCCTTTATTAATTAGACCTTTATTAAAAAAATCCACTTTAATTATTAATGCCTGAATTTTCTTTACCCCCTTCCTGTTATATGTCTAATTATAACAGGACATTTGTTTTCAATTCACTAGGCTTGGGGACATTTCTTAAGGGAGAAATTAGTTATTAACTTTACTTTTCACATCATTAATTTTAAGACCGACCAGGTCCTAAGGAGGCATAGTTTTCTAGGCACTAGGTTTATTATATTACCAGTTAAAATCATGACGTGCCCTATAGGACGCAATACATGATCCAAGGGTGCCACTGGCCTATTTTTGTTTACTTTGCGTGACATGCCCTTTAAGACGCACTACGTGCTCCAAGGGTGTCACTCACCTCTTTCTGTTTTATTTGTGAAACGTGCCCTTCAAGACGCACTACGTGCACCAAGGGTACCACTCGCCTCTTGACTGAATTTCGTAGACGTCAAACCCCTAGAGTGAATACTCCATCAGGTGTTCTTGTGGGAGACTAAGGGCCTCTAGCGAATAACGACCCTGCCTTATTGCAGGTCAGTTAGAATCATCGTGAGTGACCGTCACAGTCTGCCCTCACGACATCGTAGGTCTCTCGAACTAGGTAATCGTTAACCTATAGTTCAAGCCATGACAGGAGTGATAGTAGGTTGTGGTAGGGATGCTACCACACCTCTCCCTCAATGTCTCTGGTTGTCGTGTGTTGCCCCTTTACTCCAAATGTGATTCTGTTTAGAAATCTATCATCGACCTATATCCATCAATGAATCATGTCAGCAATAACAATCAACATCATAATATCTAGCCATATGTACATATGTCACATCAACAATAGTCAAACCCTAACATTCCACTCCCTAACTCGATTTGGAGTCCCAAGAGTTTCCTCGATGACTCAACATCCTTAATGTATAGAGTCCTGCAAACTCAGGAGAACATAGTCAATAGTACATGTCGATGTAAACAAAAAAAGAATGACATATCAGCAAATCCACAATGTCTCATAATCATAATCAAAACAAGCAATAGTATAATGACCATGATCACTTTCACACAAGTATCCTCAAAGAATAAGTCCGATTAGTGCACGCAAGAGTGGGATGTTACATACACGCCCTCTTGTTTTAATATTCACCTCGAAGTTTCACAGTATGTAAGTTTCGAATTAAAGTGTATCAAAGTATCATATGTCTAGCTATCAAACAGAATTGGAAACTGCTGATGCATAACATATGCGTCCTCCTAGGTCGTCGAGTCTAGACTATAGTTTTCCCACTGGACCTTGACCTGATCTATTGTTTGACACCATAGTTGTTGAATGAAATGGTCTAGGATTCATATTGGCTCCGCCTTGAGCACACCATCATCTGATACCTACAAGAAATTCATGTCAATAACATGTGTAGGATCACTAACATAATGTCTCAAAACATATACGTGAAAAACATTGTGCATACGCCTCAAAGAATCGGGCAAGGCTAGTCGATAGGCCATGGGGTCCTTCTTTTCCACAATCTTGAAGGGTCCTATGAACCTATGAGATATTTTAACACCCTTTACAAACTTAATCGAACTCTTATGTGGTTTTACCAGAAAGAAGACTCGGTCGCCAACTTCATAACTACGATTGACACAACGTGCATCGACATAAATCTTATGTTGATCCTGAAATTCCTTTATCCTTTGTCTTATGGTTTCAATTTGGTATTCCATTTCTTGGATCACTTCAGGTCCCACAAGGACCTTATCCTCAAGCTGATCCGAACTCAAAGGCATCTGACACGGTCGCCCATAAAGAAACTCGAAAGGTGTCATTTTAATGGTTCTTTGATAATTGTTGTTATATGTAAATTCTACTAGTGGAAAGAATTCTTCCCACTTGTGTTGGTCCATCACATACATACACAACATATCATCCAACATTTGGTTTGTTTGTTCGTTCTTCCCTTCGATCTCTAGGTGACATGTGGTACTAAAATTAATTTGGGTTCCCAAGGCCTCTTGGAAACTAGTAAAAAATCATCTTGTAAACATCGATCCTCTATCGGATATAATCCTCTTAGGCATGCCATGCAACCTCACAATATCAACTCTAGCTATGTCAAGTTTCTGATGCTTCATATGTACAGGAATAAAATGTGCACTCTTCGTGAGAGTGTCGACTACTACAAAAATCGAGTCATGTGTCCTTGCCTTCAGTCACAATCCAACAATGAAATCCAACGAAATGACCTCCCATTTCAATTCTGGAATAGCGTGTGGATGTAGTAATCCTATGGGATTTCTATGTTCATCCTTCACGAGATGACATTCTAGACATATTTCCATGTAGTTGACTATGTCCTCCATCATTCATTTCCAGAAGAATAAGGGTTTAAGGTATTCCCTCATCTTCGTGACTCCAGGATGAGCCATGTAGACTACTCTATGAGCCTCGTTTAGGATCAAACTCCTCAATTCATCATCAGGCGGTATGTAAATTCAATTTTAAAATTTCAATAATCTGTCATTGTCCACAATAAATACCTCAAATTTTGGTACCATCATTGTATTTTGTCTGATAAAATCCTTGACCTCTTTGTACCAGTCATTGTCATGCTGTAAAGTTATAATTTTTTCATGTAGATTCGTTTGAAGAGGAATCACCGAAAATATGCGTGGTCTTTGACTCAATGCATCAACCACTCTATTCACTATTCCTTTTATGTAATTAATCTTGAAACTGTACTTGCTAAGTAATTCCGACCAATGTCATTGTCACGCATTCAAGTCGTTTTGCGTAAAGATGTGTTGTAGTCCACAATGATTTGTTTTTAGTTCAAATTTCCATCCAATCAGGTAATGTATCCAAACTCTCAAGGCATCTACAATGGCTAACAAATCCAAATCGTGTGTCACATAGTTATCCTCATTCCTTCTCAACTTTATCGAGATGTAAGAGATCATTCGACCATCTTGCATCAAGACTCCACCTAAGCCTTCCTTGGATGAGTCAGTGCATACCAAGAAGTCTGTGTCCATGTCATGGAACTTTATTATCGATGATTTTGTCAACAACTCCTTGAGCCTATGTGATGCAGTAGCATCGCTCCACCTCAGTACGCACCAGTCATATTTCACGCATGGTGCACATTTAAGGAAGGAGAGGCGTTGCCTTCTCATTTTTCCTCGAGGATCCAAGGCATGATCTAGGCAATTACGGAGGACAAGTTGGAAGAGACAAATCGTTCTTTCTCACAAGATGGAGATAAGGTCATCATTAAGTGGTTGAAAGCAGAATGGATCTGCATCCAATTTGGGTAGATTTCCATCATTGTAATCTATCTACTAGATGGGTGTCTTGAATGGTGATTTGACACCACTAATTTAGCTTGTGAGGAAATCTCATAGAGCCCCTCTTGTATAAATATTTGTATTGTAAGGAAAGTAGAGGTTGGTTGGGTTGGATAGGTCGAGTTGTAGGAAGATAAACATAGAGATTTGAGACTCTGTCGCAGCTTGGACTCCTCTATTGTAATCTGACATTCTACCATTAATAGAAAATGACATTTTTTTCTGTTCTACAATTCCGTGTAATGGATGGTGTGTTATGAATGTCATTTACATGTTTCTGAATTATAGATGAATGTTATAAATTTTCTGCAGGGGTAGAGATACAATTTTATATCCGAGAGTGTGTTGAGTTAAGTCTGGTTATATAGGCTAAGTGAAAGGAGTGCGCGACAGAGAAAGGAAACTTTGTAATCCGACATAAGGAGTGTGTATCTAAACTCAGTGGAGTCAGAAGAGAAGCTGTGAGGAGGGAACACCAGATTAATTTAAAGAATCAAGGAGAAATTTCAAGGTGGTTAAGTACCTTGGAAAGACAGACTGTGGTGGGATGTAACAACCCTAGTTGAACAAATGTTTAAGGATTATTAATTAAAAATTAATTAGGGGATTAATTGTCTTAACATGGTATTAATTAAACAAGATTGGTATAATGATACTGATTAAATAATTATAGATTAATTAATGGTTGCAATTTGATTAATTAATTGATTAATTAATTTCATGTTACATTCATTGACATGGGTATTAAATTAATAGGGATAGTAAATTATAAGTTAATTTGTTAAATACTTATGTACACAGAAAGGGATAAGACATTGAATATAAAGGGATAAGATATTAATTATGAGGGGATAAGGTAATAAATGGGCAGGTAAGGAAGTAAACGAAAGGTAGGGCAGTGAAGGAGGAATATGAGGGGAGGAGGTTTACGGAGGAGGATTACCATTCTATGGGAATTTTGGGGGAGGTCTCTCTTGGATTCCACAGAGGAGAGTTGAGTTCTGTAGTCGGATTGGATCAGTGCAGGCACTGGTTTGCTGTAGGTTTTGGGCACAGGGGCCAGGATATCCATATGATATCTTGGAGCTAGGAAGTTGTCCTAGTTGGCAGGGTGGAACAAGGTTTTGGGTAGTGTTTACACAGTTCAACAAAGGTCAACAAGGAAAGTGGAAGGTGGAGGTTTAGCATCAGACCAAGGTATTTTAAAATTATGTATTTGTTTTATTCTGTTATAAAATTTTATTATTTGTTGATCAATTTAAAATGCGTATGTGCTCAATTAAAAGGAATTATTGAATTTTACTATTTTGTTTGTAGAATTAATGGATGTTAAATTTATTTGGTTATTACACATGGTATCAGAGCCGTGGTTCAAAATCTGGAACCAAGGGCCTACCTACCTACCTACCTACCTACCTACCCACCTAACCTGTAAGCCAAGTAACATTGAAACCTTAAGAAAACCCTGAATATAAAAGAAGGAGAAATAGGTAAGAAATTCCCCATAGTGTCAAATCTCTCTCCACTTATTCAAGTTGTTAGTGTCAGAAGTCACTCCTGGATTTCTTTCAGGAGTAGAGCCCGACGCCCATCAGTTGTATGTCACGATTTGTTTAATGGGGTGATCAAATGGATAAAGACTCGAGAAGATAAAACCTTAACTCAAGAAACTGGGCTTGGTATGTATGCATCAAGGGAGGTCTTGATTCAACTTCTGTCAGTGAATTGATTAAAGGGTGGTAGAGGGAAGAATTGTGAGAAAGGCGAGCAAGACTACCTCAGGTGACAAGCCTTCAGAAGCTTGAGGATGAAAATCTCGGAAACCAAGATCTTCTTGGTCTAGAGCCTCAAGGAGCTGAGGGGTGACTCGACTGGATCCTCCAATTCCAAGTCGTTCAGCGCTAAGAAAATCACAGGAACTGATTAGAGACAATGCAATTGTTACAGTGACCCAACCTACACCATCCTATAACAACTACAACTTGACTGGATCCTCCAATTCCAAGCTATTCTAACACAGTGAACAAAGAAATGGGAAGGAAACTGACATCCATAAAATAAGAAATCTCAAATGCCTTTTACATAAACCAGAGTGACCAATGCTTCATCAAAAATTTAGAATCGGGAGCCTTTCTCAACCATCAATCCATTACAAAATACAAAGACTGAGTCTATATACTCAGGAAAATTCATCTAACAGAGGCCTGTCCAGCCATCCAAGGCGTGGTGTCCCTTCAGTAGAATTTGGATGGATAATCCCTGTTAGACGCCACCTTAACTGCATGCATGACTTCTGTAAGGGGAGGGTAGCTAAGGCATTAAGTGCTGGGCTAGCGTGCACATACTTCTCTATCTATTCGAGGACTTCAACATGGCTTCCTTGAAAAAATCAATGCACAGGACCTCTTCGAGCAGACCGCTTGCCAGGCCCTCCATTCTCCACATTCAATGAATGAAAGGAGGTTTCAACCACCCGTTCTTGCCTTCATTAACTCCAAGCAAGAAACAGTATTGAGGTCGGACCCAATGGCGCCTAGACATCGCAAGGATCCCCTCTGTAACTAAACTTGGTGCCTTTGGCCCTCTGTACACAACTTTGTTCTTTCTCCAAGTGACCATGGGCTATGGCCACGACAATTTCGACGTTCATGAATCGGAAGAAGCTAATCCCTACATTTAGAAATCGCGATGAGTGAAATGCCAAGATGGCTCAGTCTGGTGCCATGCGTCTTTCTGAGATATGACGATCCTGAAACTCACTCGGCGATATTGTGGGCCTGGGTCAGAGACTCTCCCAGCACCACGCGCATCAGAATATAACAGAGCTGCTCTTTGTGCCTTGGAATTGCGATGGGAGAAACATCGAGATGGCTCAGTTTGCTGCCAGGTGTCCCGTTTGGGTGGATGGTTGAAAAATCTTCGGGATACCATGGGCCCTACTTTCGACACTTTCGTCGCTATCGGGGTTTGGTGTTTCGAGATGTAGAACAACATGAAACTGTCACCCCTCGAACTCCCGAATGTTAAAACACTCATGCGACTAGATCTCGTGCCACGCGTCCTTAGGATGAACGGACGAGGGGGTATTAGATATTTAAAAGGGAGCCGCCCTCATTTACAAGCTCACTTGAAGTGACTTAGTGCTAGGACCATGGGCTCGGCTTCAAAGGTGCTTTCGACATTTTTCTGATCGGCAATCTCAACTACAATGAACGGGAGGCTCCTTGTTTCCCTAAACTCCGATCCTCGATACGTCGATTGGAAGCCACCTGTCTCAATTGGATCAGACAACCAAGACTTGTCTTGAATTATTGGAGCTATCTCTCGCATTAACCCCGGGGCAACCTGGCAGCCTTGAAATCCCAACGACCATTGATCATCTTTATAGGTGGATCTCAGTGGTCGTCAGCAAAACTTTGCCCATTTGCTCGAATTGTAACTGAAAAGGGGTTCCTCCGTGCTGCGCTTGGGCGCTTCCCGAGCAAACCTGCAGACTTGAATACTCTTTTGCCCCAGACAAGAAATGTTACTAACACAAGTCACCTTCACGCCTATAAGGGTCTTTACCTCCTGCAAGAAGTAAGAAGTACAAAGACTAAAGAGTGTTAGGTTTAAAAAAAAATAAAAAAGAATCTTAAATATGAAAGAATAAAGAAATGCCCTACTTCTGTTTTATTTTAGCAGAGGTTCTTTAAAATAAAATACAACATTCTAGGTTTAATAATTCAAGGTGGAGTTCTAAGTGCAGTAGGCCTGTTGCAAGCCAAATCGATCTTGCCAAGTCTGGACTCGGAGTACATCTGTGGTATTGTGGAGTGCGTGGGCGTGTCTCGCATTCTTTATTGGAAGAAAGAGCGCAATCTATCTTTCGACTCTCCTTAAGATTTTAAGCATAAATTAACCTTCTCCATCTGATGACAAAAAGAACAATATAGTCTTCAAAACTCACCTAAGATCATATCGTTTAGCAACTGGAAACCTTTGATTACTTCTCTCCACGTGTCTCATGTAGATGGAATCATTAACATTTGTCAACATCTTGGGATTAAGAGAGCTCAGACTTTGGCATTGATATTGGTGCCCAAAAGATCCAAGGGCCCATAACTTTCTTAATACACGGTTGACAATGACTTCGGAGCTAAACCTAAGTACATTTAATCCTGACCTTTGTGTTCAAAACATACAAAGGTTGAAGAGACCATCAAACTGACTGTTGGTATTGATTTCGGGATAAGGCATGCGTGAACTTTAGTCTTTTTCCGTGTCCTGAAATAAAATTACAACTTTTAATTAGAAAACGAAAAAAAAAAATGTATTTATAGTTGAATCTGATGGGGCATGCTCTTCAGCACGCTCAACCACAGTAAACATGAGATTAGTTGCGGGCTCTCACTAGATACGGTCTCTATCACTAGAAAGGATTCTCAATCTACAGTATCAGTGCACTTGAAATCTCGTCATAGAAATTTCATTTGTACAGTTGCATCCATCTAGCTGAGAGTTAGGCTTATTTCTATGCCTATTTTATTACAAGAAAGAAAAACAATGGCGTCGGGATTTTAACTGACACTATCTGCATGACCGAACAGACCAAACTCCATGGACATAAATTAAAAATTGACGTCGGTAGAAATTTAATATTTCAAAATGACGCTGGGTACGATAAATTTGTTCAAAATAACAAGAAGTCCAGCAGGAAACAGTCTTACTCCACGTGCATACTTTTAAACTATGTAGACACCGGCCGAAATATAGAGCAGTTTTGTTCAATATCTTAAAAGGACCCCGTTCTCTCTTCTATTCAAACAGATATAAGCCCAGAATAATTTGAAGGAAAAGGCTAAAGTTTAAGAGAAATGGCACTGTTTAGAAACATCTCTCCACAGGAAATTTTAAGTACAGACTTGGATTTAACAACTATCGAGGCTAAGATTTACATAAACAATGCATTTTATGGAAACATATCCGCACAAATGTTTTAAACAAAAAAAAAATCAAATAGAAACGGCGCATTTCACAAAATAACAATGACCAAGGATAAATTTTAAGAGGAACCGCGTAGTTTTATGAAAAACATCCATCCATAGAAAATGTAAGTAAGGAAAACTAGTACAAAGGTTTCATTTCACAAAATAACAGCTAGCGAAGCTAAAATTTAAGAGAGATGGAGCATCTTCATGTAAAACATCTCTCTGCAAGAATTTAGAAAGTTGATGCAGAGAAATCAAGTAGTAAGGTTGGGTTTCACAAAATAACAGCTATCGAGACTGAATTTTAAGAGAAACAACATTGTTTCATGAACAATTCTTTCCATGAGAAATTTTAGAGGAGAAATATAATAGAAATGCTAACTTTCACAAAATAGCAACAAGTATTGGCTTCTAAATTCAATAGAAGCCGGGCATTTTTGCAGCAAATTATTTTTCCACCCTAAATTTTAAGCACAAACCACAAATTTACAAACAAAGAAAGATAGGACAATGCAAACAAAACAATAATGAAAAAAAAATGGTAAGCAAATCTATGCAGAACTCTGAGGCAAAAAAAAAAAACCTATAGACATAATAAAACGACCAGACCATTTGCACACAGTCGAGCATCCAAGCTAAATGGAGGGTGAAACTTGCTAAATTCCACGAGGAGGCGTGTAGCTGCCACACTACACAACACAGAAGCCATCACATAGCCGAGCGTCCAAGTGCTACTAGCGGCAACCAAATCTCAAAGCCTCAGTCGCACCTCCAGAGAGAGGAGGAGGCAAATGATGGAGCGTTTAGGGTTTGGGGATAGTTTAAGGATTGGGATAGAGAGTCGGAAGGGTACGTGTAAGGCTTAGGATTAAAGAAGGTGATGGAGGAAGCGAGGGTGGGGCACGTGGGCCTCATGCGAGGACCCACGATGCCAATTTATTATATGTATAGTACTTCACGAGTAATTTTTTTTATTTTTTATTTTAATTGTAATAAATTAATTGTTTTAATTTTTTTTTATTTTAATTATACTTATTTTAAAATAAAGTTTCAAGAATTATTAAATTTAATTTTAAATTCTTAAAGTTAAATTGGTTGGTATAAGAATTAATTAAGTTAATTTTAATTATATGTAGTTAATTATAATTAAATTAGTTAAGTTAAATTGGTTAAATTCTTAAGTTAAATTGTTTTAAATTAGTTTAAATTTTTAATTAATTTCATTTAATTAGGTCTTCACACATGCTAATTTAACCAATTTAATCAAGTATTTTGTCTTTTTAAATGGGTTAAAAAAAAATTTGAATTATTAAAGGGTTTTGAACCCGCGACCCCCACCAAGCTAAGTGCCTTAAGAAGAGCAATAACACCAATGCACGACACATATCACTTTTAGAAATAAATTCGCATATAAATAGTTTAATTATCAATAATAGCAAGGTACTAGCCTGAAGAATAATTTTTGATTATCCAAGCGTCAGGCTCATGAGACCTTACACACAACTCATCGAGCTGAGAACCAAGTCCCTCTGCTCCATTCCGCCAGTGAAAGTCAACACTAAATCTCAATGCAGCAATCGACAACGCCAACACTACGCGCCAAGGAAAAGCTCACAAGTCAAGCTTCAGAGGATATTTAGTTGTAAGTGAAAAGTTAAAAGGGCTTAGACTAGGAAAAGTGGGAAGGAGGCGGCATATGCACTAGGAGAGTAAGCATAGGAATTGGTTAGTATGGCACAAGGCTAGCATAGCTACAAGGCAAGGAAACCAATAGTTTTTTTTTTTTTTTTCATAGGGGTGAAGAAATCAAGCTTAGACGCTTAATCCTAACCCTAACCTAGCCAATCCCCTAAAGGAGTAATGTCGGTTTACAGAAAAGTAAAGAAAACTTATGCCTAACCCTGTTTCTAGTTTGAGTAGAACCAATTTGAAACATCCTAGAACACACCCTGACAACTTTGGTTGATGCAGGTCAAAGCATACAGGATTGTCAGGACTCGAGGGAGTTGAAGCAGGGGAGCGTCGTCGCAAGCACCGCCAACACCACTAGCGCCACCACCACCATAACCTGAACTAGCCCTCATACTGTGCTTGTTGGAAGCCATTAATGAGACTTTAAAGGGGTGACAATTGACAGGGACTGAAGTGGAACCCCCACAGTCTGGAATGGGTAATTCAGAAGCATCAAGGGATTCAAGGGGAGGACCTCCACCTGAAGACATCACGTGAGAATTACAAAAGATCGAACTTCCGGAGTTTATCGGGGGTTGTGCCAGTGAACGCACGGATGTATGGTTGGAAGGTATGAGAAGGTGTTTTCCCTTAAGGGACTATGCATCCAACTCAAAGGAAAAGATCACAATTTTTCAGTTAAGAGACAGCGCCTTGAACTGGTGGGGCAACCTGGAAACACAACTGCACCTTACCCCAGACATAGTATCTTGGGAACTTTTCGAGGAGAGGTTCCAAAGGAAATATCTACCAGCATACTACGAGGAACAACAGGTAGGGGCATTTCATGTCTTGTACAGGGAAACAGAACTATAGAAGAATATGAGATCAGATTTATGGAACTGGTCAAATATGTTTCATATATAAATAATGACCAATGATAGACAGAGTGCTTCGTCTATGGATTGAACCCTAATATAAGAGCTATGGTGTGGATGCGGAAACCGTCTTCTGTAGCGAAAGCAGTGGAAAATGTGCGTTATGTGGAGGAACACATGAACTTAACTAGGGGTACAAGACCGACATTTCCGCATCATCCTGGATTCGTAGGGAAGACCCCAAGGACATTTCTTAGGGGAGGGGGCTCAAGGCCACCACCATATGGTAACAAAGTCATGCCAAGGATAGTAGCTGCAGGGATTTCAATGGCAACGAGTGCAGCATCTCGTTCATCGCCAACGGTGCAGACAGGTCCATGACCATCTTAGGGAATATCTAGTAGGGGTACGGGTTCCAGGGAAAGGAACTCATTTTAGAGACAGTCACATAACAGTGCACATGTTCAATCTCGTGTTACCTGTTGGGGGTGCGGAGGACCCCATTACCAGCGTGACTGCCCTTAGTTACAATCAGGGTTCGTGCATCGAGAAGGAAAGGCACCGATGGGGAGAGAAAGTAGTAGCCACCAGATTTATGCAGCGGTTAATAATCACCAAGTCGAACATCAATCCACAATGGTGGAGTCATCAGGTACGCTAAATCATATAAATGTTAAGATTTTGTTTGATTTTGGTGCAACAGATAGTTTCATTTCACCATCTGCATTAGAAAAGAGTGGGTTGGCAGCTTACGAGCACGATGACTTTAAACAAGTCAAGATGGCTTTGGGGGAAAAACAAGCAGTGGGACCTAGTGTCGATAATTGTATAGTAGACCTAGGAGTGTGCACTACCAGGTTGAAGGTATACGTCACTGCTCTTGGGGTATATGACCTAATCATTGGAATGGATTGGTTAGTAGCTCACTGAGCTTTGGTAGATTGTTTCGCAAAGAGGGTGCTTTGTGTCGACGATGAAGGAAGACCAGTAGAGATCCATGGTGTACAGAGAAAAGTGTCGTTATGCTTTATATTAACTATGAAGGTTAAGCAATGCTTGAGGCAAGGGTGTCGAATTTATGTAGTGGAAGCAGTGAATGAAAGGAAGGGACCCTCATTGGATTAATACCCGGTATTGTCAAAATTTCAGGATGTTTTTCCAAACGAGTTACTAGGGTTACCTCCTGAGAGGGAGCTTGAATTTACTATTGAGCTAAAACTTGGTGCAGAACCAATTTCCAGAACTTTGTATTAGATGAAAGTGCCAGAACTTTGTGAGTTGCAGATAAAGTTGAAACAATTACTGGACTTAGGGCTAATAAGGCCCAGTGTTTCACCCTGGGGCGCACTAGTAATTTTTGTAAAGAAGAAGGATGGATCCTTACGACTGTGTATAGACTACAAGGACTTGAACCGTGCTACAGTGAAAAATAGGTACCTGATGCTGCAAATAGATGACCTCTTTGATTAGATGAAAGGAGCAGCGGTATTCTCAAAGATTGATTTGCGATCAAGGTATCATGAGTTAAGGATTAAGGAAGGTGATATCCCAAAAACTACCTTTCAAACTTGGTTTGGACATTACGAGTTTGTTGTAGTACCTTTCATATTGACCAATGCACCCGCAGTATTCATGAGTCTCATGAACGGCGTATTCCGGAAGTACTTAGACAGTTTTGTACAAGTATTTTTAGATGACATCCTCATCTATTCCAAGAATGAAAGAGAACATGAGGAACACTTGCGAATAGTGTTGTCCTGCCTTAGAGAGAACAAATTGTATGGGAAGTTGTCGAAGTGTTCCTTCTTCTAGAAAGAGATCCACTATTTGGGTCATATCATTTCTAGTGAGGGAATCTCTGTGGACCCAGAAAAGCTAAAGGCCATTATGGAGTGGCCAGTGGCGAAAAATTCCCATGAGGTGAGAAGCTTCATGGGGCTAGCAGGTTATTATCGGAGATTTGTCGAAGGATTCTCCAAAACAGCGAAACCCATCACCACCTTCCAGCGTAAGGGGGTCAGGTATGAATGGACAGAAGAGTGTGATAGTCCATTCATTGAGCTTAAGAGGTTACTAACTAGAGCACCAATTCTATGAGTGTTGGATATGGAAAAGGACTTCACAGTCTACACGGATGCCTTGAAGCAAGGGCTGGGGGTCGTGCTAATGCAGGATGGAGGAGTGATAGCCTATGCATCAAGGAAGTTGAAGAAACATGAAGAGTTATATGTGACTCATGATTTAGAGTTGGCAGCTGTAATGCTAGCTCTGAAAATTTGGAGGCACTATCTTGTGGGGTGAAACTTTGAGCTCAAAACGAACCATCAAAGTTTAAAACATCTCTTCACTCAAAGAGATCTGAATGCCAGGCAAAGGGAGTGAGTTTATGAGTGAGTACAATTTTGGTATTTTGTACATCAAGGGAAAGGAAAATGTGGTCGCAGATGCCTTGAGTAGGAGACCATGTATCTTCTCCCTGGTAACCTTAAATGTCAATCTGAGGGAACACGTGTTGAAACAACTCCTAGGAGACAGTTGGTATTTAAAGGTTACTTCAAACCTATAGAGTGGGAGGCAGTTAGATCCAAAGTATGAAGGATATAGCCTGTAAATAGACGGACTGTTAAGATATCAAGGAAAGATGTACATCCCTGAGATTGGGGATATTCAAAGCATCATACTAAAGGAAGCCCATAGAGCACTTTATTGTGCGCATTCGAGTGTGAAGAAGATGTACGCATATATGAGGAAGATCTTCTTTTGGGTAGGCATGAAGCGCGATGTAGTCCATTTTGTCGCCAAATGCCTAGAGTGTCAACAAGTGAAAGTTGACCACCATCACTCGACATGCCTCCTACAACCACATGTTGTCCCTATGTTCAAGTGGGAAGTCATCTCTATGGATTTTGTTGTGGGGTTGCCGCTCACATCTCATAGACACAATGCCATTCTTGTGATAGTGGATAAGTTAACCAAGAGTCCTCATTTTATTCTGGTTAGAGACACTTACGATGTCACTGATGTGGCACATGTGTTTGTAAGTGAGGTCATCCGTTTCATGGGATACCTAAGAAAATCATTTCAGATAGGGACTCCAGATTCACTTCTAGGTTTTGGACAAGTTTACAGTCAGCGTTGGGGAATCAGTTGAACTTAAGCACAACTTATCATCTTGAAACAGATGGGCAAACTGAGAGAGTAAATCAAGTCATGGAATACATACTTAGGATGTATGTCATGGATAATCAAACCCAGTGGGAGAAGTACCAACCTTTGGTAGAGTTTTCCTACAATAACAGTTATCATAGCTCCATCGGAATGCCACCCTACAAAGCTTTGTATGGGAGGCCATGCAGAACGCCATTGAGTTGGGATAGGCTAGAAGACCAAGTAACAATTGGGCCAGAATTGATTCAAGAAATGGAGGAACAGGTGATGTAGATTAGGCAGAGACTAAAGGAAGCACAGGATAGGTAGAGAAGCTATTTGGATACACACAGGACCGACCGAAGTTATGAAGTGGGAGACTAGGTTTTCATTCGTATAAGGCCTAATAAGAGTACCATACGGTTAGGGAAGGGGACAAAATTGTCACCTTGATTTATAGGACCATTCAGGATCCAAGAGAAAATTGGACCCATTGTTTATCGTATCATACTGCCACCCCACTTTCATAAAACTCATAATGTATTTCATGTATCTATTTTACTTCATTATGTTGCTGATGAATCACATAAACTAAATTGGAAGGAATTGTAGGTATCGGACGTGGGAACCCTCACGGTAGAACTGTTACGCATATTGGACCGTAGAGTATGACAGCTCAGGAACTGTCTAGTAGACCAGGTTAAGGTCCAGTGGGACAAGTATACCAGGATCTACTACTTGGGAAGACACCGAGACACTACGGCGAGACTATCCCTCACTTTTTTGACCACCTCGAGAGCATGTTTCTCGAAGGTTGGGTGTATGTAACACCACCTTTTGACTTAGACATCCAGGATTACCTGAGGCCTATATACTTTATTTTCTAGTCACAATGAAACTATTAAGTGATACACCTAAACTTTAAATGTATGAACTTTTATGAATGATTAAATGTTATTGATGATGATGTATATGATGCGACATATTGTGAGAATGTGAATTTAGTGAATGTTTAAATGCTATTAGGATGATATTGGATATGATGCAATCTATTTTGGGTAAATGATAATATTATGAATTGATGTCGAAATTGAATTGTGGGATATTATGAGATCTATTTCTAATTGGAAAACTTTGATGTTAATTTATTGGTACAGGGATACCAAATTGAAATGATGCTAGTATGAAATTACATGATGATAATGCATAGAAATGTATGAGTTTGTGTTACAGACTAATCTGTAGGTTAAGGGCTATGAAATAGCCAAGGGATAATGATGATGAAAGTGGATATCAGGACCACTAACCGAGAAACATTATGGTATAAATATTGTATGTGAAATTTATATTGGTTTGTTGTCTTTTATAAAAGATTAGTCTTGCTGACTGGATTGGATGCATACATAAATTACTAAAGTATGACACTTTGATTATTATTACATGCATGAGAGTTGCATGTGCTAGCTACACATGCATTTCTTGTACATATACACTAGTATGTATGAGTTTTCTTGACTTACTTACTGATAATGTCGGTTAATTGTTATGAATGTGTGAACCATGTTTCTTTTCCTTGTACAATAAGATACCTTAACTTCGGGACGAAGTTTCTTGAAGGGTGGGTGTATGTAACAACCCTAGTTGAATAAATGTTTAAGGATTATTAAGTAAAAATTAATTAGGGGATTAATTGTCTTAACATGGTATTAATTAAACAAGATTGGTATAATGATACTAATTAAATAATTATTGATTAATTAATGGTTGCAATTTGATTAATTAATTACATGTTACATTCATTGACATGAGTATTAAATTAATAGGGATAATAAATTATAAGTTAATTTGTTAAAGACTTACGTACACAGAAAGGGATAAGACATTGAATATAAAGGGATAAGATATTAATTATGAGGGGATAAGGTAATAAATGGGTAGGTAAGGAAGTAAATGGAAGGCAGGGCGGTGAAGGAGGAATATGAGGGGAGGAGGTTTACGGAGGAGGATTACCATTCTACGGGAATTTTGGGGGAGGTCTCTCTTGGATTGCACAGAGGAGAGTTGAGTTCTGTAGTTGGATTGGATCAGTACAAGCACTGGTTTGCTATAGGTTTTAGGCACGGGGGCCAAGATATCCATATGATATCCTGGAGCTAGGAAGTTCTCCTAGTTGGCAGGGTGGAACAAGGTTTTGGGCAGTGTTTACACAATTCAACAACGGTCAACAAGGCAAGTGGAAGGTGAAGGGTTAGCTTTAGACCAAGTTATTTTAAAATTATGTATTTGTTTTATTCTGTTATAAATTTTATTATTTGTTGATCAATTTAAAATGCGTATGTGCTCAATTAAAAGGAATTATTGAATTTTACTATTTTGTTTGTAGAATTAATGGATGTTAAATTTATTTGGCTATTACATGGGAGAAGCACAATTTAGAGTTACTGAACACTCTGAAACACTCTTCCAGGAGGGCACCAAGCTAGTGTGAGGATGCACAGAAGAAACATAGTTGGAGGTGTTCGAGAACCCCATAATTGTTGAACATTCTAGTGAAGGAAGGCTTTGCAAGAGGTCAGTCAACAAAGGAAAGGAGATACCTTAAATCTTTCCATAAGGCTAAGAGAGAATTCATCAAAGAGTTGAGCCAAGCACAAGGAGTGCACCTAAGGTGTTGTAAGTTCCCTTAAAATCTTAGGAAGTAGAGCTAGAGACTTCCAAGAGGGAAAGAAGAAGAATTCCACTGAAGGATGCAAAGGAACAAAGAACCTTGGAGGTTTTCAAGCTGAGAAAAGTCACAGAAAAGTATGCACGAAACTCTAAAAGGAGTGTAGAAAGTGTTTGAGAAAATCCTAAGTCTAGAAATAAGGTGAATTTGCGCTAAGTGTGCAAGGCAATCGAGGACTCGCCAAAGTCCCAAAGATAGTGAAACCATCCATCATCGTGGGGGAGACGGGTGGTATAAGATCGAGATGTTCGGGACCAAGAACTTTGGAAGGATTTTCGAAAACAAACAAATATCTTCGCGAAGTTGCGAAGGCTGATTTCAAATCTAGAACAATGGATCTGGAAAGGCACATGGTAGAGATCCATGCATTTTAGAGGAGGAACCCTTCAAAGAAAATCCAAGAGTTTACCCACAGAGAGCCGAGAACCGAAGTAAATCTTGGTCGTCCAAAGGAAAGGGACACGTGGAATTGGGAAAAAAGAGGACTCGTGAATTCCAAACTCGCAATTTGATTACAGCCTTTGATCGCAAGGGGGACGAAGATCGTATATTTGGTCTCGACTATTTCTTCAATTCGGGAAATCAGGGAAGGAGAAGAAAGTAGTTCACAAAAGTCCCAAAACATGGATTCACAAAGGGATATGACGCACGATTGTAGTATGTGGTCACATCAAGTAGTGAGCTTAGCATCAAGAGATAAGGATGTTGGTGAAAGAATTGAAAAGTGCTAAGGAGAGGGTTTGTAGGTGCCACATAGTGGGTGTCGAGGAAGAGAAAAAGGGTATGCGTTAAGTGAAATTGGTTCCACCAGGAGCCGAATGAACCGTTCTATTCGATGACTTGACTGATCCTAGACTGGGAGGTCGCGATGGCCCCTCTTCGATAGGAGATAAGGGGGTGGTCATCACCAGAGTGGTATCAAAGATTTTTTTGTCTACATATCGTAGGTAAAGGGGACAGAGTGTGATGCTCTGTTGAAACTGTTGCAAGGTGTGCGACAGATGGTAAATAGCCAGGTAGGTTGCAGGTGAAGTGAGATGGTCATTGGAAACTATGGGCATGATCAGGGGGAAGTCTACCTGCACAAGACCAAGGTGGATATGGACAAGTAGCTCAGTGAAATCGGAGCACATATGGACGAGCTTACATTCAAAATGCAGTAGGAGTCAAAGGTACACTAGAGGTACAAATGGACTTTGAAGAGAAAAACTAGATGGAATGTTCAGAATTTGTTGGCCAAGAGGTAGCAACAGGTGTTAAAGAGGTGGTTGAGGCATGTTGAAAACCTCATTCATAAGGGAAAGAGATATGGAAAGAATCTCATAGATTTCTGGGTGGGCAATGAGAAGGGATCAATGGATCTCATAAAATTCCAGGTGGGCAGAGGAGACATCCCATATTTCTAGGTGGGAAAGGGTGAAGAGATGATCTCAGCTGAGAGTTCATGTGAGAGGATGTTGACAGACAAAGAGGAGGAAGAAGGAATACCTCACTCAGATAGAGATCCAAGCGGAGGTGCAAGTCATGTGAATGAAGATGATGAGAAATTGAAAACTTCCACCATCGAAGAGAAGGATGAGGGGAGCATTATGATCATTGTAGTAGTCGATATATCCCTACCAACTGGCCGAGGAGATGCTAGCACAAATGTTGCAGATGCGATAGGAAGACAACAAGATGAGATTGTCATGGAAGAAGAGGAATGGATATTGATGTCTATCCCAATAGAAGGAGAATGCCCAGTTGAGTTACTCATTCAATGGGAGTTAGAGTTAAAGGTGTTGAAGGATTTGTTGGGAAATCTAGAATCAGAAGGTGTTTGGCAATGAATATCCATGCTGAAGGAGATACACCAACACGAGTTCCAGTTGGTGGAAACTGGAACAAAACCAGCTGTGAAAATGACAGCGGTCAATTTTTCAGAAGAAGTAGCTGAATGAAAGTTCAGTATGAAGACTGCAGAAGTCGAAGATTCAACAGAGTGGCACGTCAAGGAAATAAGAGATGGATAATATGACTTGGGAAATCAACATGATTTTCCCATGAACAAGGAAGGCATGCAACAAGATAGTCTACAGAAGTAAAGTGAGTCGATAGAGTAGCTGGATGAATTAGTTGAGGAGATAAGGAAGCTGGTGTTGGAGTCGGGAGAGGAACTGGTTAGCACGAGGAAGCTGGAAAATAGGAGACCTACATGAGCAACGAGGATCATGCATGAGTAGAAGAAGAAAAGAACAGGAGCCGAGAGAAAGCTCCAAGAGAAAGTTTGGGATCCAGGAGGATTTCAACCACCCTGGAAAGCTCATGAGTAGGAGCTCATGATTTTTGTAGCCATGGAATATGATGTAGGTACATCGCTCCACCTCAACACACGTTAGTCAGATTTCACACATGGTGCACATTTAAGGAAGGAGAGGCATATCCCTCTCATTTTTCCTCGAGAATCCAAGGAGCGATCCAGGAAATTAAGGAGGAAAGGATGGAAGAGTCAAATCGTGCTTTCACACAAGCTAGAGATAACATTTCCATTAAGTGGTTGACGACAAAATGGATCTACATCAAATTTGGAGTAGATTTCCATCATTGTAATCTGTCTACTAGATGTGTGTCTTGAATGGTGATTTGACACCACTAATTTAGCTTGCGAGGGAAGCTCATAGAGCCCCTCTTGTATAAAGCTTTGTATTGTAAGCAATGTAGAGGTTGGTTGTTTTGGATAGGTCAAGTTGTAGGAAGAGAAATGAAGAGATCCGAGACTCAGTTGCAGATTAGACTCCTCTATTGTAATTTGGTGTTCTACCGTTAATAGAAAATGACATTTTTTTCTATTCTACATTTATGTGTAATGGATTCTATGTTATGAATGTAATTTACATGTTTGTGAATTATAGATGAATGTTATAAATCATCTACAGGGGTAGAGATATAGTTTTCTATTCGAGAGTGGGTTGAGTTAAGTATGGGTCTCTAGGCTAAGTGTAAGGAATGCACGACAGAGCAAGGACAATCCATAAGATGAAACAAGTAGTGCGTATCTGAACTCAGTGGAGTCAGAACAGAAGTTTCCAGGAGGGCACACCAGATTAATTTACATACTCAGGGAGAAATTTCAAGGCGGTTAAGTATCTTGGAAAGTGAAACTATTGTGGGAGAAGCATAGCTCAGAGTTACTGAACACTCTGAAACACTCTTCCAAGAGGGTACCAAGCTAGTGTGATCATGCAATGAAGAAACATGATTGTAGGTGTTGGAGAAACCCATAATTGTTTAAAATTCTGGGGAAGGAAGGATTTGCAAGAGGTGCGTCGACAAAGGAAAGGAGATACCTTAAACCTTTCCATAAGGCTAAGGGAGAAGATGTTGAAGAGCTAAGCCAAGTGAAAGAAGTGAGCCTAAGTTGTTGTAAGTTCCCTTACAAGCTCAAGAAGTAGAGTGAGAGACTGCCAGGAGGGAAAGAAGAAGAATTCCATTGAAGGATGCAAAGGAATTGGGAACCTTGGAGGTTTTCAAGCCGAGCAAAGTCACAGAAGAGTCTACACAAAACTCAACAAAGAGTGCAGAAAGTGTTCAAGAAGAGCCTAATTCTCAAAATAAGGTGAATTTACGCTAAGTGTGAAATGTAGTCGAGGACTCGTTGAAGTTATAAAGACAGTGAAACCATCAATCTTCATGGGGGAGATAGGTGGAAGAAGATCGATAGGTTCGGGAGTAAGAACTTCGAGAGGCTTGCCGAAATCAAACAAAGATATTCGTGAAGTCACAAAGGGAGATTTCAAATCCATACTATTAGATCTAGAAGGGCACATGGCAGAGATCCATGCATTTCGGAGGAGGAACCCTTCAGAGAAAAGCCAAGAGGTTACCTGTAGAGAGTTGAGAATCAAATTAAATCTTGGTTGTCCAAAGGAAAGTGACACGTGGAATCAGGATCGACACATCATTGGTTCAAAAGTTGGGAAAAGGGGAGTTGGGAAAAGGGAGGACTCATGAAGTCCAAACTTGTGATTTGATCATAGCTAGATCATGAGGGGGACGAAGACTGTAGATTTGGTCCCGAGGAGTTTGCAAATTCGGGAAATTGGGGAAGGAGAAGAAAGCAATTTGCGAAAGTCCCAAAACATGAGATCGCGAAGGGAGCTGACGTGGTTGGATTTCATGGTCACATCAAGGAAGGAGCTTAGCATCAAGAGCTAAGGTCATTGGTGCAAGAGTAAAAAATTGTTAAGGAGAGGGTCTACAGGTGCCACATAGTGGGTGCCGAGGAAGAGAAAAAGGGTTTATGCAAAGTTAAATCAGTTCCACCATGAGCCAGACAAATCATTCAGTTCGATGACTTGAACGATCCTAGACCGAGAGGTCATGATGGCCCCTCTTCGATTGGAGAGAATGGGGTGGTTGTCACCACTATGAAATGCCTCCACGCATTTTTTGATCCAAACAAACTTCTTGTTCTTCTTCTGCAATTCCATGTTCGAATTTGCTATCTTTGAAAAACCCTCAATGAACTGTCTATAGTATATCACTAAACCGATGAAGCTATGCACTTTGGGGACATTCGTCGATGTAGGACATTCTATAATTTCCTCGACCTTTGCTGGATCTAGAGAGATACCTTCGTCGAATATGATATGCCCTAAGTAGTGAATCTTTGATTGATAAAATAAGCATTTAGACAATTTCCCATACAATTGGTTCTCTCCTAGACACTGTAGTACCATACACAAGTGATCGTCATGCTCATCCATCATCCAAGAGTAAATCAAAATATCGTCAATGAATAATTGGACAAACTTGTCCAAGTATTCGTGGAACACCTCGTTCATCAAACTCATAAATATCCCTGGGGCATTCGTCAGTCCAGATGGTAAAATAGTAAACTCGTAATGTCCAAACCTCGTCTTAACATCAGTCTTAGGGATGTTGTCCTCGTTGATCCATAACTTGTCATACCCTGATCTCAAGTCAATCTTTGAAAACATCATCACGTCTTTCACCTGATTAAACAAATCATCAATACTTGGAAATGGGTATTGATTCTTGATCCTTTCCTTGTTCAATTGATGGTAGTCAATGTAGAGTCTCCATGACCCATCCTTCTTCTTTATGAAAATAACAGTCACACCCCATGATGACACACTTGGATGTAAAGGTCCTAGGTCCAACAACTCTTTCAATTTCATTTTCAACTCCTATAACTCTGAGGTCGACATTTGATAAGGCGTTCTTGTTATCGATTTAGTTCCCAGTTTTAGGTCAATGGTAAATTCCAACTCCCTCTCTAGCGGCATCCCAGGTAACTCCTCAGGGAAGACACCTACAAACTCTCTCACCATCGGAAGGTGTTCTAGATCTTATGCTACTCCCTTCTCATTTAACGCAAGGATCATATAAAGCTTACTTCCTTTTCACATGCTCTTTCTTAGCTGCAAGGAAGAGATGAACCTCATGGAGAATCCTTGGTTCCGACCTATAATCATGCGTATCTATCCCTCGCCATCGACCAAGATCATTTTTTTCGTCTTTCAGTTAAGTATCGTCTCATGCGATTCCAACTAGTCCATACCGATCACGATGTCATAAGACCCTAAGATCTTGATGTACAAGTTGTCCCCTGTGACAAACTCTCCCAGGTTAAGGCTACATCTTGTAACCTTCCCTCCAACCTTTTGTTTGGCTCCCAAATCCATTTCTACAAATCTAATCTTGTTTTGTTCGACTACCCTTACCTTAATTCACTTTAGCATTGCACTAGAAATAAATCTCTCTGTAGCACCTGGATCTCTCAAAATACTAAGGGTCTGGTCAGTGAGGGTAGATGACGTCTCGAGCACAATCGACTGGTTCTCTACCTGGTGGTTATTCACCGCTACATGAATCCTATGGGTCTTGCCCAAATCTCCCATGGTAGTGGGTATGACTGATCCAGATGCTATGGTCCTCTCCACTGGGTAATCACACTGGTAATGTGGCTCCCCACATGTCCAACACCGTTTCTTTGGTCCAGTACTCCTGGTACCCGAAGTAGAAGTTGATAGCCCATTGACCTAGAACCCTAGCCTGTTCTACTGAAAAGGCCTAAACTGTTGTTGTTGTGGTCGACGTTTCTGTTGGTGGTATGGTCCTCGGTAAGGAGTTTGTTGTTGAGGTGTTGGTCACTGAGATGTAGTGAAAGTGGATCCTCTCTAGAAGCCACGATATCCTGGTGAATGTCTAGTTGGTGTCTGATGTTGTTGTGCACCATATGACACCTGTCCCACTAGTCTCATTGGAGTCCTCCTCTGACCCCCACTAATAAGCTCATCCTCTACTATGATGGCCTTTTGGACAACATCATGCAAGGTTTTAGGAATCAAAATCCTATCCCATGCACGAATGTTGACATTAAGACCAGACATGAACTTGTTTACCTTAACTTTCTTGGTATTCAATTGTGGAGCATACCAAAGAAGCTCCATAAAATGAGCCTCGTACTTAGGCACCATACGACCTCCCTGTCGCAAGGTGTTGAACTCGTTGAGTTGATGCTCAATGAATTCCTCAGATAGATACCTATCTTGGAATCGTTCCTCGAACATTTCCCATGACACGTCTTCAAATTCTAGGTTCATTTGCGAAAGGAGCATCTTCCACCATAGAAGAGTGCTCCCCTTCAGTTGAAAGATCACCATCCAGATCTTCATGTTGGAGGTATAGTTGCAAAGTGAAAAGAACATCACCATATTATCTAACCATGCATCGGTGGATCTGTCATTTGGGGAACCAAAGAACTCAGGAAATTTGACGTTCTCGAGTTCGTGGTGAATGCTACCAGTACCGACCGGAGCATGTAGTGCACCCTTTGGGGGTGTTGACGCCCTGATCTCATCTCTATCCAAATGGTTGATCAGTGCCTCAGACATCCACTGAAAGGACCTCATTGCCCCAACCACATCACCCAAAACTATATGTTCCTTCTCGACAACCTGTTCATCTCCTTAGGGGTTAGACCCCTCAGGAGTGAATTCTACTGGGGGGCATTATGCCTCCTCCCCTAGCACCACGTCGTCTGCCTCCATGGCATCCTCTAACCATGATTACCTATATGAATACAAATCAATTTAATTAGAAACATCATAATTAAATATCTAATCAATGAAAGTCATAGTGATCCCAATTCGCAATTCAAACCCTTTGATACCATATGTAATGACCCTCCTCGTTACGACAACATACGATGCATAACAAGTACTGATTTTTTTTGTTGTTGTATTTTTAAAGCAGGGAAGTAACAACAACAACATGCAATCAACACAACTCAATGATGAACACAATGCATGCAATCCAGGGAACAAACATCATAACGACCCAAGATACTAGCACATCAAGCAACGAGATGCAAGAAGTGAAAATGAACTACCTGCCAGTCCTACCCTGCAAGGTTAGGACCTCCATGACACATAAGAAACACTCAAGCCCAGGTTCCCATCGATTTGACCCTTTAAGGTCTCAAGGCTGGCAACTGTTCCGAGGAACAAGGAGATGTCTACATCAAACCCATCACAAGCAATACTACACCTACTAGGCTAAATAAAACATCAATCGATCCAAACACAACATCTTAATGGAAGCGAAACATGAACTAGAACCTTATGGAAAGAGAGGAACAAATAAAATCATGAGATTATAAACAATCACCGTACGTCGATTCCAAAATATTCATCGGAAGGAAGCTCATGAACCAAGGCCAGGTCATCATATGCATCTCTCAATCAGTGCATGCAATGATCCCGTCAACAGAAATCCAACCGCCACATTGCGACAAACATGCTAGGCGCTACATGACATATCTAGACCTTCATTTATGACGTAAAAATCAACATACTGGAACTCCAAATTGTGTATCATACATTATACAAACCTATGAACGGAAACACTCTAATCAGTCAATCTAAACAAGATGCAGGGAAAACACAATTTAGTCCAAATAAAAAGTTGTGCAACAGTCCAGATAGGTTTCTTGTTTTCTGACGAGGAGTTCTTATGTGGGTCTCTTTTATTGTGCAATGTCCTAAAGTATCTCATTAACATTAACCCTCATAAAGTCTATTTCATAGCACACGATAACCAAGCTCAATCTAAAATTAAAACATATCACAATCATCAAGTAACAAATAGACCTGTCCATTTAAAAGGATTTTATTACAGGGATAAACCAACTAAACTTTTTACCCTTCCAGTTCAATATTAACAAGGAAACCATAACCCTTAGAATGGACAACTTCTATCTAAAATATTAATTAAGAATAAATTAAGAATAGACGATCAACTTGAACATTACCTTTTTATACTCAAGAGTATTCCTTCCCTAACTTTCCTTTAGAAAAACACAGCCCTTTGCAACATTATATGGATATGAAGAATCCTATAATTAATAAACAAGCATACATCCTATAATCCTATATTTATTATTCTTTTAAAAACACATACATGGACTTAAACTTAATGCCTGACATAAAACCATTATAACTACTATTTTAAGCAAATAAAATCAATTACCATTTATTTGTTCTTGAATTAGTGCCCTGTCCAAAAATAATTATAAAGACTATAAAAGGGAAATTTCATTATCTTCTTCCCTTCCAGATATCTCTTATCTTAATTCTCTATTCTCAACGAGTTAAAATCTGTACTAATGTAATTTAAACATTGTTTCCTTTCCGCGTGTCCTTTAGTGTGAAACTCTATTCTGAACACTTTAAAAACTGTTAGAAGGCACATTAAAACGTTGGTATCCATTCCACATATCCTTTAAGGAAAATCCCAATTCTAAAATGAAATTTAAAACTGTTTTATGCTCATTAAGACGCTAATGGCCAGTCCATGGGTCTGTTGAGGAAGGCACTACTCTAAAACATATAAAAACATATAAAAGCAGCTAAAAAAAATATATTTTTGTAAGGGAAAACTATGGATGGTTCGATGAAGGGCAGTTTTACCTTCACTTCATAGAAAGTATCTTTCTGTAATGGTTGATAATGTTTTTTTCAAGTGTGCGGAGAGGCTAGTTGAGAAATCGAAGGCCAATGTGGAAATGTTGGTTTCTATCACAATGAAGGAAAAGTTATCCCAACTAACTCTAGATTTTATTGGTTTATCATTATTCAATTAAAACTTTAATTCACTTACATCGGACAACCAACTCATCAATGTTGTTTACACTACTTTGAAAGAGGCAGAATGTCATTCAACTGATATTTTTCCATATTGGAAGGTAGAGTTTCTCTAGATTCAATGTTATTTAAATATTTTTAGGATTCATGTGCTACCTCCAATTTGCAAAGTTGGGATATGTGTGTAAGTCATCTATAATATGCATGCGGTAGAAAATAGAATAAGATTTTTAAAATGAAAAACATTTTTCCTTAAGAAAATAAGACTTACAATAATGCGATAAATGTCTCCAAACTAATCTCATAACTAATTTCCCTAAAATTTTATGTATCAATGATGGAAGGGTTCATAACTGAAATATTATGTGAAGTTGTGAAACTATACGCCGGCTTTGAACTATAGTTTGTCATGAAATACAAACAATTAAAAAAAGGGATTTCACTGCCATTATAAGGTGCAGGGGTGATCCACCTGGCACATGTTAAAACTATAAATTACTCTGTGCACTGTTCTGAAACCATAATCTACTCTGCATGCAGTTCTAAAACCTCAAAAAATATTAATACACTTCCATGAAACAATGAAACGAGGACAACGAGAAAATCACATGGGTTACACACCAATTCAACAGTAAATCGGGGTGTAAATTTAAACTGGAAATAAATATGATTTGATTCTTTTCATGGTAGTTGTTGAAGAAAAACAAGGAGCCTTCAGTGGAGAAAGTGCTCATGTTGGGCACGCTAAAAGCGAATTGCAGAGATTAAAAACATTATTAATCACATAGCAATAAAATGTTAGGTGAACTGGAGAGACATCTCCAAAATCGTTCTATGGAAGCAAGCGTTTGTAGAGAATAAATCACAATCATCACAGAGGCTAAGGAGGGAATAAACGCCCAAGGGAGAATTCCTTGTTGGGTAGAGAGATGATTCTACAGTTATTATCCATGCACAGGAAAGCAGGGCATATGAATCTAAATCTTTAACACCGGAATGAAAGACGATCGATTCGTCTTCCGGTCGTCTTCTCAAGCACAGACTAATAATTTAAAGGATAAAGGAACAAAAGATAAAAACACAATTTTTATTTGTACTAAAAAAAAATGCGTAGAGAAGTCATTTACATTTAGAATTTGGGTTTGACATTGGAAATCAATCAAAAGTATAGTGAGCATAAGACTGGGATAACTTTGAATTATATAATTATAAAACGTTGGGCTCTTTAGGACAAATTCACTGAAAGAAAAAAATAAATCTCTAGATATTATTATGCTGAATAAAATATAAATTTTAACACAATAAAAGTACCTTAACTAAAGGTGTGGGAACATAATTTAACTACCCTTCAACCAAATTCCACTAGTGTAAATTGCGAGGACAAAAAATTAACTGAATTTTTAACACAGTGACGCTCGTGTTCTTTCGATGTTAGAGAAATGCATATACAGGGAATTTAACTACCATTCAATACAAATATACACATGTGTATGATAACCAAATGTGAATGCTATGACGTCGTTTTCCCGTGCATGCTCCATCCAGCTCCTATTTTCCAATCGATGTGATCTCACCGGTACCTCCTAGCCAATGCCAGGGGTACTCTTCTTCCCCTTCAGCCCCCCTAGCACAAAGGGGCCACGCACACAATACTAGGGAATGTTCGCTCCCAGCTCACCTCGCAAGGTTGAGCGACCACTCGTTACCCGAGCTGGGTATCCCAACTCCCACAAAATAAACTCAGTCAAGATAAAATTTGGCAGCATAACGTTACGCAACCCAGATGTGATTCATACTCATCCTCCACCATCATTTTTATAGAGTTTCTTAGTTATTAGTTTCATAAACCCTCATTAGATTTATTTTTCATTTATTTAATTAGAAAAAACATGCCCCATACACATGTCACCCGATCCCCTAGTTGCACTAGAAAATCTATTTATTAATTAATTAAAATTTCCTATTTCCCTCACCCACCTAAAAATTCTCCTCGGTGTCTCATTATTCCATCACAATTCTTAAATGACTTATGCCTTATTTAATTGTTAGTTGAGTTCATAAATATAAAGTTCCAAAGGCTTGATTCCTTACTAATTTAGTTATTATCCTTTTCCTTAAGTTTCTCCTTTTTCTTAGGTTTCCACCTTTTCATTAAGTTTTTCTTTTTCTTAAAGTTTCCCCTTTTTATAACTAAGTTCAGAATTAGCAGGTTTAAATATAAACAACCAAATACCCCCCTTTTATTAATTAGACCTTTATTAAAAATTCCACTTTAATTATCAATGATTGAATTTTCTTTACCCCCTTCATGTTATATGTCTAATTAGTTTTTTTTTTTTTTTTTTTTT